>CAUYQU010061767.1:0-44652 GCA_963574635.1 Cheracebus regulus
TTGTAGGGACATGGATGAACCTGGAAACCATCATTCTCAGCAAACTGACACAAGAACACAAAATCAAACACCGCATGTTCTCACTCATAGGTGGGTGTTAAACAATGAGAACACATGGACACAGGGAGGGGAGCACTATACATTGGGGTATGTTGGGGGGAAATGGGGGAGGGACAGTGGGGGGTGGGGAGTTGGGGGGAGATAGCATGGGGAGAAATGCCAGATATAGGTGAAGGGGAGGAAGGCAACAAATTACACTGCCACGTGTGTACCTATGTAACAATATTTTATGTTCTTCACATACACCCCAAAACCTAAAATGCAATAAAAAAATAATAATAATAATAATAATAATAAATTTATTTTAATCATGCAGGCCATGAAATAGCTGGTTCTGACTTATATAAGCAGATCTCTGTGCTTGTAAAAAGAAATTAGGTTATATTTTTCTACTCTACTCTTCCCTGCCCAAATCTGTTCTTATCAAAGAGAAACTCTCAAATGCAAATCTCAAAACTGCTTTATAATGCTTTTTATTGTTATTTCTTTGCTTAGCAAAAGTAACATGTTCATTTTATATTTTTTCAAAATGTGTGGACATTATATTAATTAGGATTCAGGTTTAAAATAACCGAACCAACTCCTGATCGTTCAAAGAAGAAAGAGGAGAAAGAGGAGGCGGCAAAAATAAAATAAGTAGAGAGAAAAGTATGAGGTCTATTTCCTACAAGGCAATTATAAGGAAATATATTCCTATTATAAAGAAATATTGGACTCAAGTAACCTGTCTAGACTGTGTCTGGGCTTCAGAAAGGAAAAGGAGCCTAGAACAGTATAAGAATCCAGGAGGTGTTTTTCTCACCACCTCTCATCTCTGGTCTCTCTGTAGCTCTGCCTTGTATATGAAAGTATACAGCTGTATTGCTGCTCGTCAGCTTTCACATCTATATTAAATTGATTGCAGAATCCTGAGAAAGCACATTTGTTTGGGCTAAGTTTGATCAGGTTTTCAGTTTAGATAACTAAACTAAAGTCAGATGAAACATGACTGCCTGGAGCCTAAACCTGTGGAAAGTGAGGCTAGTATTCAGGGAAGACAAATTGAATAAAAACTCAGTGGTTTCAATCACAATATTACAGTTTGTTAGATACACTTCTTGATGTTACATTTTTTAAACAACTAGTGGCTGAAAAAATCTAACAGATACTATGGGAACTACCTGTCCTGCTCTGAGGAATGACTCAATTTCTTCCAGAGAAAATGATCTCTCTTTACAAAATTTATAAGCCTGGGTCTAGCTGATTAAATTAAACAAGATACAGTTTTTACATTTTATAATAATTGCTATAAATATATTTTCTTCAACTACACTAAAAAGAATACTAATCAGAGTGCCCACATTTCAGGACATTGACTTATTGTTCCTATCATGAAGAATATATTTGTAAGAATGTAGTTTTAATATATTCTTAAGAAAAATAATAGAATATTGAACCACACACTCTAGTTGATACAATACTCCAATAAAAACTTTAACAGGCCCCTAGGTATCTGTCTTCATGTTTCCAAATTCTGAAATATCCTGTAACATATAACTATACGATAGAATTTCTCCATTTTTGTGTTTCAAGTTGTAAATGGCAATTATATAAAAATATTATTTCCTGATGTTTTTAGATTATCATCAAATATCAAACATCTGCAGGCGACTGTTGTAAGTAAAGAGAGCAGAAAGAGAAAAATATTGTGATACCCAGATCACAACACAAAGCCTGTGGCTTCATTCTTCACTGTGATCCTGATTTAACTGTTGTAAGTCAAAGACTGAGTTTAATTCCAAAGACTGAAGTCATAGCAGACATGTAAGAGGGTATACTATACCACACACCTGATTCTAACATTCTAATATTTAGATAGCACTTCCCATATCCTCCCCCATAGAATTATTCAGGAAGAAAAGCCTTCCTTGATTTAATAATTTGAAATAACTAAAAAAAGTACACATGAAGAATATCTACCTTAAAAGGAGGCGGAAACATGAGATAATTTGTATAAATTTTCTGTAGTTTATAAAAGTTAAAATCATTGATTATAAACAAAAGTCAAACAATATATTTCTTGAAAAAAAGAAGAGATTAGACAAAAGTAGGAGATAAAATAATGACAATTTAAAGTCAAAAAATTACATTATAAACAATATATATTGCAAAAATATTGTCAGGGGATGAAAGACAGTCTTGAAAAAAAATGTGAAGTCTGAAAGTAAATAACAAAAAAATTAAAAGAATTAAAAAGAATGAGATAGATATGAAATACCAACTAAGAAGATCAAAGTCTGAAAGTAAGTAACAAAAAAATTAAAAGTATTGAAAAGAATGAGATAGATATGAAATACCAGCTAAGAAGATCAAACATATGCATGCCCAGTATTCCTGAAGAAAAAGAGGAAATGTGACAAGAGATATAGGAACACGAAGGATAGAGACTTTGAAGAGACAAGGAACTTACTTGAATTTTAAAAGACTTGGAACTTTAGACTGAAATAGCATATTAAGTCATAAAAAAAAATTTGAAACAAAATGATCAACACAAAGACTTATCAAGGTGATGTTGAAAAAAGAAATTTAAAAGAATGATACTAGCACCCAGATAGAAATGCGAATTAGAACAAAGAAAATCAAAATAATTTAAATGATTCCAGAGGAATATTTACAAATGAAGAAAGTCTGCAGAGTTCTGAGGGAAAGAGAATGTCAATAACAGACTCAGAACTGGCTAATACTGAGTTTATAGTTAAAGATAACATGTTTTAATGGAATATCACAGTGTCTAAGTGTTTTCTATGGTGTGGATGAGGTTTATCCTCACCAAAACTCATGTTGAAATTTGATTCCAATGTGACATGACTGGGAGGTGTAGCCTAGTGGGAGGTGTTTGGGTCTTGGGAGCAGATCCCTCATGAATAGATTAATTCCTTCTGGTGGAAGAGAGTTTTCACGCTCATGGAACTGTGTTATTGACCACAAGAGGATTTTTCCTTTGCATATTTGGTCTTTGTACATGCCTGCTTTCCTTTCAGTTTTCTGTAACAAGTTAAAGAAGCATGAGACCTCACTAAATAGGCTGCCTGATCTTGGATTTGTCAGCCTCCAGAATTGTGAGCAAAATAAAGTTCTTTTCTTTATAAATTACCCAGTCTCAGCTATTTCTAATGGTAACACAAAATGGACTAAGACAGTGTTCTATACAACACGGTTTAGGAAATTCTATTCTGGAAATGCCTCATTTTTTTTTTTCTATTAAAAAATATGTTTGACTAAGGCTGGCTTCTCTTCAATTTGGTGAAAATTCTTACGACTTTAATCTGTAATATTTCTTAACTATTTATTTATTACATTAACTCTTCCTATAGACTATTTTTGTTCTTTATGCTTCTTAATGCCATTTTATTCCACAAGTGGGTATTCTAGACTTTATTATATGAGGTACTTTCATCCATTACACAAATTCTAAGCACTTCTATTTCTGTTATTGTGGCAGGCCTTGAAAATTTTATAGTATATAAAAAGAGAACACTGTTTTTTTTGAGCTTTTGGTGTCATAGAGGAGACAACAATCATGCATATAAAACTGCATACCAACAAGGCCTTCATTGACCATTCCATTTCATATGGCAATTCCCACACTTTGCTCTTATAATTTTTACTGCTCTGTTTCCTTTTCTTCTCCATAGATAGCCCTTACCTTCCTCTCTCTGACATGTGTTGTACTTGTTTGTTTATTATCTGTATCCTCTGCCAGGATGTAAGTTCTGCTGGGAAAAGAACATTCGTCTGTTTAGTTCATTGCTTTATTTCAAGACTCTAGCTCAATGTCTGGTATATAATATGTATACATGAAATATTTGTTTACTAGGAATATATCATACATAAAATAATAAAAGATATCATACATATATCCTCTCAATACGCATGTTTTTTATTTCACTATAAGGCACACCAAACAAGTGCTTTTGAGGTGTTTTCATGACACAACATGTATTTCATGATAGGTTAACATGTAACATCCCATAGCAAATTTTTTTAAAGTATAAAATGTACAAAGATAAGCAAACTGGCTACTAACAAAATATTCTTCATGGCATTTAAAGATGTTTTATTGTATAATAGTAAATATGCAAAATGACGTACATTTATCACAGATGGAAAATGATAAAATTCTTATATCTCTTTTATATACTGACCTTAGAATGTAAGTTGCAAAAATAAAAGAGTACTTTTCAAGGCAAGAAAACACCATAACAGTCTTGCTTTTGTACCGAGAGAGGTGGGGGAAGAAAAGTATCTTTTCAGAAGCAATGACTACATTTTTTCAACTTCATTAAAAGGTGAAAATAGACAATTTAAGAGCAGATTGTTAGTTCCTATAAATATTCTTTTGGATCTTACTGGTTATGACATTAAACAATAAGTAAAAAGAAGAAGTTCACTGTATTCTTCTTTTTTAGGTAGTTTTGTTCTGGTTCCAAGAATAAACCTAGAGAAGAGTAGCTGTACTGTTCTTATACATTTTATTTTCTAGCAAGCATTTTTAGAATCCATTGACTTCACTCAGCTGACTCCCACTGTGTTTATTTTTTTCTAAACTTAAAAAAAAATTTTAAGTACTTTAGTGTTAAGATTTTGAGCAAAAATTGTTCTGAATATTAATAACTAGAAGCTCCTATCAAGTACTTTTCTACAGTGGTACTAGGTATGGTATCATAAGAGTAGGATTTAAACAAATAAAGGCTGTTTACAAGTAGTAGAAAGATTAACTTAGTATATTTTCTTGTAACAAAATGCTGGTACCATTATTTGAAATCAAAATAGTCAAAATGATAGCCCAAGGTAGATGAAACTTCTAGTTATTAAAATCATTATTGCTATTTTTATTATCACATTTAGAGCTGTGACCAAGGTTAATCCATAAAAACAGTAAGTCATGGAAATTGTTTCTTCTCTTTTTTACTTTTTTATGTGAAAAGTTATTTTCTTTACTAAATTGTGTGTATGGTCCTTCACGGGACTTTTAATGTCTTCAGCTTAGAAAGGTTTCCAGAGACTTAAAGTTTCCTTCTTAGAAATGGCAATCTTAAACAGTCTACTGTGGTCTTAATCCAAAATGATTTTTACCATGTTGACAGATACAATTATGGTCTAAAGCCCAGCAGGCATAGTCAGAAAATAATAAATTCACGGTGAGACTAATCAAATACTACTAGCATTCTCTTTTTTCTTCCTCATCATCAAAACTAAGAACAGGGAAGTAAAAACATGAGTAACAAATGACCTTTTCAGAGTCCAAAATGAAAACGGCCTTCTGACTTCTCCAGTAATGAAATCCAAATGCAATGTGAAAAGAACAAATGGATCACTCAGCATATTGGTTTAATCCATTTTAGAAATGAAGGTCTTTCTCTCATGCAAGGTGAAAGAACTGGTCTCCAATCATTTCAATCAGAACTCTTGGTAAAACCAATCAACCACACATAAAATAATGAACATGTCAGGTATTTCCCTGCTCAGCCAATCATGTTTTATAAATAAAACACAGTTAATAACCACAATCAAGAGTATGTATTCTGGTCCTGCTGCTGGTACATTTGTGGAGTTTTACTTAAGAAGATATTCCCAACTCCAGAATGTCCTTGTACTGGTGGCCATCTCACCATCCTCTCATTAGTGAAATTATCCACTTAAACTTTACAAACTTAATTCTGAAACATTCACCTGGATATTAATAAAACCTCATAAAATCAGATTTATAGGAAATTAGTGTTGGAAAAGATATTAAAGGACATATCCTTGGTGATGGTTAATATTAAGTGTCAACTTGATTGGATTAAAGGATGCAAAGTATTGTTTCTGGGTGTGTCTGTGAGGGCGTTGCCAGAGAAGATTAGCATTTAACATTTAAGTCAGTAGACAAGGAAAGGAAGACCCACTCTCATGTGAATGGGCACCATCCAACTGACTGCCAAGGCAGCTAGAAAAAGCATGTGGAAGAACGTGGAATAAGCCGGTTTTCTGAGTCTTCTGGCTTTTATCTTTCTCCCATGCTGGATACTTCTTGCCCTTGAACATCAGACTCCAGGTTCTTTGGCCTTTGGACTCTTGGACTTAAACCAGTGGTTTGCCAGGAGCTCTTGGGCCTGTAGCCACAGACTGAAGGCTGCACTGTCAACTTCCCTACTTTTGAGGCTTTGGGACTCAGACTGAGCCACTACTGGTCTCTTGTACCTCAGCCTGCAGACAGCCTATCATGGGACTTCACCTTGTGATCATATGAGTCAATTCTCCTTAATAAACTCCCTTTCATACATACATATATCCTATTACTTCTGTCTCTCTAGAGAACCCTTACTAATACATCATCCAGTGATTTTTAAGTTATGAACTATTGACATGTGGGCAGGCTTCTGTAAATCCATGTTGATTCAATAAAGGCATTTTATTTGATCTGTTTTACCTATTAGGATGACATACAGTATAAGATTTCCTTTGAGAAGAAGGCATACCCTAAACCAAAGTATGAAATCCATTCATCTAGTTCAACCATTTTATATTATATATTGGGAAACTGAGACTCCAATCTGTTTAGGGACTGTGACTTGCAAGAGGCATACAGCTAACTAGCAGCTAGTTAGTATAACTCTGTTATATCCTTCCTATTGCAAAAGACACAAACTCAAGTCAAACAGGCTTAAAGGAAGGAAATTAAGTTGACATGTAAATGAAAACTTTAAGAGTAGTTTCAAACAAAGCTGGATCCAGATGTCAAAAAACGACATCCAAGTATCCTTCCTCTCTGTTTTTTGGTACCACTCTCCACCAGCTTGGCTTTATTCCCAGACAGGTTCTGTCCACAGAGTTGCCCTGAAGTGGTGACTTGAGATCTATACCCATCTGCCTCAAGTCTGGTAGAAAGAGAGTGTCTGTTTCACAGGCGTTTCATCACATTTGAGTCAATATTGAGCCTCACTGGCTTGAACTACAACACTAAAGCAATCATTGTGTCCAGGGAGATGGACTATATGGATTAACTAGGCTTAGCTCATATGCCTACGCCTTGAGCAGAAGGTTGCATAAGCCTACCCAATGGATGGACTGCAGAGGAAGAGTGGTTCTCCTAATAAAAACTGAAGCTCCATTCCACTCCAGAAGAAGTGGCAATGGATGTTCAAAGAACAAAATGTTCGAAGCACAAAATGTTCACTGTCCTTTATCACCTGACTCCCATCCAGAACTTCTCAACTAGGTCACTCTCTATTCTTAAAGTAGAATTGCAGTGGTACTTTCTGATGAAAGGCAGAAATGGCAGCAGGCAAATGCAAGAAACAATCAAATGTCTCCTCTCTTCTTTTTCTATTCATTTCTCTTAAGAAAAAAATCTTCATCCCAGATATCCTCAGGATGCTAGATACCACCTGTTATAAGAAAAGCACCTAATGAATTAACTTACTTTCTCCAATGAGCTCTAACTTCTTCCTGGAGTCAGCCACAACTTGTTCCCTGGGCACTCAGTAGACAAGTCTATTATATCACTTGCAATCTGACTCAACAGTTTTTTCTGTTCTTAGTATACCTGTGCTCAAGAGCACCTCAAAAGCAGACATTCTTTTATTTATCTCTGTAACCTTAACACTTACCACAGTGTTTGGCACATTTCAAATGCTGAATAAATGTGGCTTATTTTTACAGAAATGATTTACAATAGCCTCCCCAAAATGAGTTACCAGAACACAATCCTGTCAAATGTTCCAAGAAATGTTTCACAATCAGATACAGTTTGGAAACATTGTATGCTACAAAACCTCTTAGAAGTTCATGATTGGTGTTAGAGAAATGAAAATCAAACCATGATGAGATACTATCTCATACCAGTCAGAATGGCATTATTAAAAAGTCAGCAAATAACAGATGCTGATGAGGTTGCAGAGAAAAGGAAATACTTATACACTGTTGGTGGGAAACTAAATTAGTTGAGCTATTGTGGAAAGCAGTATGGTGAGTCCTCAAAGAGCTAAAAGCAGGACTACCATTTGACCCAGCAATCCCATTATTGAGTATCTACCCAGGGGAAAATAAAGCATTTTACCATAAATAACATGCATGTCAATGATTATTGCAGCACTATTCACAATATCAAAAACATGAATCAGCCTAAATGCCCATCAGTGACAGAATGGATGAAGAAAATGTGATACACACACACACACACACACACGCACACACACATATACATCATGGAATATTATGCAGCCATAAAAAAGAATGACATCATGTCTTTTGTAGCAACATGGATGGAGCTAGAGGCTATTATCCTCAGCAAACCAACACAGGAACAGAAAAGCAAATACTGCATGTTCTCACTTATAAATTGAAACTAAATAATGAGAACTTAAGAACACGAAGAAGGAAAAAACAGATACTGGGGTCTACTTGAGGGTGGAGGGTGAAAGGAGGGAGAGTACCAAAGAAGATAACTATTAGGAACTGGGCTTAATTCCTGGGTGATGAAATAATCTGTACAACAAACCCCCAAGACATGAGTTTACCAATGTAACAAACCTTCACATGTACCCCTGAACCTAAAATAAAACAAAAAAAAACTTAGAAAAATGAAAGGAAAAAGTAATTCATGATTGCTGTATCAGCATACCAGATGCTGTGATGTTGTCTTGGGATTAAAAAATGTGTTTCATTTTGTTTAGATTTGTTTGCAATATTCATAATTTATTTGAACTTAAATACTAATATCCAATGAGATCAATATGCCATGTAAGAGACTTGAGGAAACACTGCCTTTTTTCCATTTTTCTTAGGAGAAAGGGAAACATTTTTGTGGCAACAAGTTACAAACAATAATACTTAACCAAATAAGATAGCCCTCTCACTCACTCACTCATTCAGCCAAGCCTCTACTTTGGTGGGTGCCTACTCTATGAGAGGAAGGACTTCTGCCTTCTAAGAGTCTATGATCTCTTAAATGGAAACAGACAGGTATATTCTGAAAAAATGGAATAAAATAATAAAATGTACTTCATCAAAAGTGAGTCAAAGCTATAATAAAGGTACAAATTGAACAGAATTCAAATAATACTAAATCATCCTATACTTACTAGAATTTGAGAAATTTCTTAGCAAAACAAACTAGGGTGATGGCTTACATAATGAGTCTGGGTATCAAAAGCCATGTGATTAGAAGACTCAGGAATGTCAAGTCTGAGCAGGAATAAAAAACAATTTGCCCTTCTGAATAATATGCTTGCTTGAAATTTACATTCTCTTCCCTTGTGATGTCCATAATGTTTCCAGATGTCATATGGTCTCTGGGCTTCTACTCTAGAGTTTTGAGGCTTTAGTGAACTCTGCAGAATGTTCATCTTCCAGGGCAGAAACAACTAAAAGAAACACAAAGGATAGCATCAAGTTTCAGGAGTGATTTGTGTGATACTGCTGATTGCATATGAGGAAAATAAGAATCTGTGTTTCCTTTCTTACCTTCTTTCCTTCCTTTCTTTCTCCTCTTTTCTTCCTCTTTTTATTCCCTCCCTCCTTCCCTCTTTCCCTCTTTCCTTCCTCTTTTTTTTCTTTCTTTGAATATCAATTGGCAAACGTTAATCAATATTTCTGAGTCAGAAACAAAGCACAAATTTGGTTCACAATATTCCAATATCACATAAAAGATTTTGCCGGCTGGGCACAGTGGCTCATGCCTGTAATCCCAGCACTTTGGGAGACTGAGGTGGGAGGAACGTTTGAGGCCAGGAGTTCAAGACCAGCCTGGGCAACATAACAATATCCCATTTTTCTTAATTAAAAAAAAAAGGGGGGGGGGTTTCACCAACCAAAGCACACACACACATACACATGTGTGTATGTGTAGTTAAATCGATAATAGGTGATTTTCCGATTCTTCAGTCAAAATATTTTAACGTTTTAAAATGCATTTAGCATTTTCATTCAAAAACATTTTCTAAATGCTTGCTCTGAACAAGAGGGACCATGCCAAGTACTGCAGCTATAAACAGAATGAGAGATACAGTGTTGGCCACAGTCCCAGTCCACAGCTCACAGTCAGGAGGGAGAGACCCATGATCATAATATAATAACTTGGTAATGTCTATAGATATAAATAACTGCAAACCTGGGGTGAGTCAGAAAAATCTCAAAAAAACAAGGGGCATTAAAGCTAAATGTTGAAGTATAAGGAATAGTTTTTAAAAATCTAAAATTTATAAAAGTTTCATTCTTGACAATAATTATGATTTTTTAAAAATTTTCTATAGCGCCACTCTAACATGAATCTCTGCTTTACTTTTCACTCCCTTGGGATTTGTTTAATTTCCTTGTATTCCCAATTTACCACAGGAACTGTTTTCTGTTGGCACATTGGCATGCTTCTCTATCTTGGGCATTTGCTTTCTTTCATTCTATTTTCACTTCACTTTTCTTGAATAACATGTGGCTGCAATAAACAAATGCAGCTCCTTAAGTGTTTCTGACAGGTTTGGCGTGATTAAATCAACTTATGGAAATGCCTTGAGACAAGCTGAATGCTTTTCTTGAAGAAAGTTACAGGCTTTCTTTCTTTCTTTCTTTTTAAAGTTACAAGCTTTTTAAGTTGAGCAAGAGAATGTGAAAGGAGCACTAATATAAGATTGGGTTCTTCTGTTGACTCTAAGGGAAAATGTACACCAAGAAAACAATAATTCTTTAAAACCTACCAAATCATTACATTGAATATCTCATACATACGAGATAATGAAGCTTTAATACACTTTAATTGCCTAAGTACGACATTTTTCACACATAATTTTAAAAATAGAGGTAAACAAAAAGAATGAGAAAAACTTAAAAATCACTGCAGTCTTAATGCCAAGATAACTACAATTATATTTTGGAGATTTTTTTCAGATTCTTTTCTATACATTTATTTATTTGCATTTGCATAAATATGTATTTTGACAAAAACATGGGTTCCTATTGTGAAACCTCTTTTGTGACCTACTTTTTCCATTTAGAAATGGGCCATGATATCTTTTTATAAATATACATATTTCCACACCGTCATTTTTAATATTTGTGTTAATTATGTAAACAATATACTATTGTTATTAATTTTGGATTTTACAAATAGGAATCCCACTTCAATAAACATTAGTATGGCAACATCTTTGCATGTAATTTTAATTACTTAACAAAAATTCCCCATAGAATTGCTCAGTCAAGGTACATACGCTTTTGTAAGAAGTTTTTGAGACAAAATGCCTAATTCTTCATTAGAAAAGTCCTGTCAGTGAAAACACCCTTCAGCAAGATATAACAGTGTTCATTTCTCCTCATTTTTGCCAACAACAAATATGGTTTTGTCTGTATTTTGCCAATATGACAGACAATGATATTCATTGTTTTACGTTTCATTTCTTTGATTACTAGTAAAGGTGAATAAGTTTGTCTTTTATTTATTAGTTATAGTTTTTCTTCTGAGAGTTAACTATGTCCTTTGGAAATGTCCAATGAAAAGTTATGGACTTTTAAAGGAGACATATGCTTTGAAAATTTCAGCAGTGAAATGCTGTACCAAAGAGTTTTATTTTGTCATTGCTTCCTGAGCTGCCACTGGGGCATAAGAAAAGGGGAATTTCTTCCTCTTGTATTTCTTTGATATTCATAGATACTCATGATCTCAAAATTGTTAAACTACAGGCCAGTTATTTGGTAAAATGTTCTCAATTAGGGTTTGTCGGCCTTTTCTTTATTGTTAGACTCAGGTTATGCATCTTTGCCAGGAGTATCACAGATGTCCCTTACATTTTGAGATTTTTCTGACTCACCCCAGGTTTGTAGTTATTCATATTTATGGACATTACCAAGTTATCGTATTATGGTGGTGGGTCTCTCCCACCTGTGAGCTATGGACTGGGACTATGGCCAACACTGTATCTCTCATGTGTTCTCCCTGTGTATCATATCAGGCCCCATGTGGTTTTGATGTCACATTAGTGAGGATGTGAACTGGATGAAAGCAGCATCTCAGGTTTCCCCACTATAAAGTTATTCCTTTGTAATTAGCAAGTGTTTGGGGGGAAGGATTTTGAGATTGTGTTAATATTATGTACCTCATCAAAATGAATTATTTTACTTCATTTATTTGTGATCATATGAACTCATGGATCCCAGTTTTATTCAGGATATATGATTTATTACTATATTTATTTATTTAATTCTCAAATTGTTCTGGATTAACCAAAGGGAACCCTTAAACATGGCTATGATTTCCCAGCACATTTTGAGCATTTTTTAATTTTCTTTGACAATAAGATGTTCCAAGCTAGGCTTGTACTTTTCTTGCCCCAGTCTGGAATTAGCTATTCTTCAAAGAGCCTTGATTCTTTCTGGCAGAGGATGGCCTTTAGAGGACAAAATCTGAGGAGCTAGATTTTGTTCATGGCTCTTGTGGTGTTGCTACTAGACTCTCTCATTGGACAGAAATGGGGAATATTGGTAGAATACACACACAAACACACACACAAATATACACACATAAAAACATTTACATCTAAATATCTATTTCTATGTACGTACATTGAAACGCAAGTTCACAATGATACTGTAATTCTAATCCAACACCAGAATGTATTCTAGTTTTCTCCCTTTCCATATTTGTAACTCTGTTTTCCAACGTTAAGAAATTTGCTTCTATTATCCTTATATATTTACTCATTTCACTCAGCCTTTATGTAACTCAGCTCTCATAGTTGCTACCAACTCTTTCTTGTGTGAATGCCCTCATCACCCTGCTCAGGGTATTACTTGGCTCAGGGTTCCAATACCTCACACTGGGATGCCCATTTCCACAAATGCCCTTCTCTATCTGCTGAGACTCTGATACCCTACTCCAGGCTTCCCCAATCTAGGAACATTCTTTGTACCTTTCTCTTGTTTCAGTACTGCATAGCAACCTTCCTTCCTGTGGGTGGACCTCACTGTCCTCCTTAGACTTTGACCCCTAAACAGCGGTTCCTTTCTCACCCAACTAAGGTACATCATGACACCTTGAGCTAGGCAACCATCTATAGGGAAGTACTCTTCCCCGAGCCTGGACAGTACATCCTGAGCCAGGCAGCCCTTCACCAGGACGCCCTGCTCAGTTCACTCAACCTGTAACACCTGACACCTTATGTGAGTTCTGGCATCCTCACTGGGCTGCCTTCCTACACAGACGTCTCTCTTCCCTCTACACATTTTTCAGCATTCTACACTAGGCAACCACCTGCTGACATGGACACCCTCCTTACCCTGCTCAGCGGCCCTATACCCCTCCCAGGTGTGGAGACTCACCCTGCTGTGCCTCTCCTAATTGCTTTTGGACTGAATTTCTCAAGAAGAAAAAAAAAATAGAAGAGAAAAAAGAAGAGGAAGAGGATAATGGCATTTTAAAGAAAGTGAATTTATAGAATTCTTACCCTGATGTTTTATCACTTATAAATGGGCCTTTCCTTATACAGCAGAAATGTTCTTAATGTCATTAATCAAAAAAAAAACATTGTGGGTTTTTTTTTTATTTTTTTTTAAAAATGAGGTAGTTGAAGACTGAGAACATTCAAATCTTATATTCACTGGTGGGGAAAAAGGGACTCTGAAGTATTCATCTATGCTGGACAAGTAGATTACATCAGAAGCAAATATTTTATTTCTAGCGACAATTTAGTAAATTTTTCTAATTCTAAGAGGTGCCTACATTATGTAATTACTCACATCTTAGGCTTTTTCTGGGTCACTGCTCCCTTTTGAGAATCCAATGAAAACTATAGCTCTTTTCAGAAAAACGTACATACTGACTTAGACACACACATACACACACAACTTGCATCCAAACTCTTTTATAGAGGATATTTGACCTCCTAGTTAAAAACAGAAATAGATATTTCAATAATGTCAATATTTGCCTACATAAATATAACACAGGCACTCAATCTTTGCAACCAAACTAAGCTAGGCTTGAGAACATCTCTGCCACTTACTTGATTCATAACTTTGACCTTAACTTCTCTGAGCCTTATTTATAAAATGGATATAATAATTACCTCCTGCCTGTTGTGAAAACTTGAGTTTATGTAGCATTTATGGTTGCTTAGTATGAGTCCATTTTTATTAGGTGACTATTTGGAACCCTCTGAACACTTCAAAGGATGCTTCAGCTTTTCACTGAATGCTTAGTGCCATCCTGAATGGACTTTTGAGAGGCCAAGTTTATTCAGTTTCTATCCTATTGGTCCTGTTGTCAGAAGGTATCTCCATATTGAGAATTTTTAAGCTGTGAAAGAACTGAGAGTGTGAAATATGTGTTGATGCTTTCATTAAAATCCAAGATTCCAACCTACAGGCCTTCGGAGGTCCTCTGTGAGAGTAAGGCTGAGGGAAATGACAGGAAATGGTAAAGCCTGTAGAAATTCTCCTAAAAGTAGCAGTTATTTCATGGCTCTAGATCAATGCTCCAGTGAAGGAATGTGAGCTTTGGTTACCAGATTATAGGAGTCTTTCAGAGAATTCAAAAATTTAGGTTTCTTTAATACATCTTCCCATTTTAGCACATTGTGTGGTCCATTAATTTACAACGTCTGCTATAAGTGGAGACATTCTTAAATGTATGTCAACAGTGGTCTACAGTTTGGGATTAAAAAAAAAAGGACAAGCATAACTACATAAAAATATTTGTTAACATCAGTGAGGATTTTTCTATGATCATAAGTCTATTTAAGATACTAAACAGAGAAAGCAGAACCTTAGTAACCTCCTCAGCAAGTATCCAGGATGTTCATAAAATCTAAAGAGAAAAGTAATAGTCATTCTATTTTTATAGCTTAAAGATGGCACTGATGGCATTATGTATGTATATTTACCTATGTTTTCAAGCTTTATGGACAACATTGTAATATTAAAAATAATTCAAAAGTTACATAACCATGAAGTACCTTCAATAAATAGCCAGAATTTAAACTTCAAGTATATTTATAAATACTAGAAGCCAACAGTGGCATATGTTCTATATAGATTGCTTTCATGTTTATTCAATTGTGACTAATCTAAGTAAATTATGACTTATCAAAAGGACAACACTTTTATTTAAACATCCTCATTTCTGAAAGCAATTCAAGATATAGCTTTTTTTTTTTAATTGAACAACATTAAAGCAAAACAACACAAAATTTTCCTAGGAAAAAATTGCTAACTTTGCAGCTGGGCACAATGGCTCATGTCTAAAATCCCAACGCTTTGGGAGGCCAAGGTGGGAGGATGGTTTGAGCCCAGAAGTTTGAGATCAGTCTGGGCAACATAGTGTTATCCCATCTCTACAAAAAAAAAAATTGCTAATTGAATTTTACTATAAATTATTAAAATGAATTTCCCTCAGGTAATATATTCCTTTCTTCCAAACAATGTGTTTTGAACATGTTTTTGTGTGTTTTCCTTGTCTGGTCCTATAAAACTAGAATCCCAACAAATATTCAATACGACAATATGGGCTTTAAACACTACCAAGATACCAACGAAATACAACTACAAGCAAAATTAAGATAATCTTCAACAAAAAACTAAAATTTTAAAAGTCATAAATCTTAGTTAACTCAAGTAAAGAAACAATTTTTTTCTGATAGTTTTACTGGCACTAATAATGACATCTTTCCCATGTGTTTACCCATTCCACTGTTTAGCTACCATAGCTTACCACAGTTACCATAATAACAGTATATATATATATATATATAAAAATTATAGTCAATATAAACCTCATATACAACCTGAGTCTTTTTTTTTTAATATTGCTCTTCAGAATCTTTAAAATTTCAAAATTTAGGGCTTTCGGAACTGAATTATCAAAAACAGCTCTTTTTCCCTCAAGGGGCCATGAAAAAATATTATCTAAGGAAGTCACTAAACAGACTATTTAGCTCAGTATATAGCAAACAACTTCCTAGGAAAAGGAACTACATCAATAAAACAGATAGAAAAATTAGTGCATTTCATTAAACAGAACTTCAGCAAGCAAGGCACTGGTTTTCAGATATAGGGATCATTATCAGAAATGAGAATCATTAAAGCCTAAGATATAAAGTTTTAGTACTTTTAAAAAGCACTTATTTGTTTCTTTTCCTGCAAACATGTCCTGGGTCCCAAGGAGCAGGGACACAGAAGGGTGGATTTATTTGGAATAGTTATAGCAGAGGAGACCTTACAAACATTCCTGGGTGAAACCCTAGGCAGGCTTAAAGGCCTTAAAGAAATTCCTCACTAAATTCTAACATGGTGTGGCCACACTTGTATAGGACATGCATGGCATATTCATGCTAAGAGGGCCTGAGACAGCCCCCAAGAACCCCCTGATGTCCCAAGTAATACGGTGAAGTATTCAATTCTTTTTATTAATTGTAAGATGACACCAGAAATGCCAAAGAGAAAGAAAGAATGAAAGAAAGAGTAAGAGAGTTGGAGAAAGAGAGAGATGAGCTAAAAGAATGCTGGAACAAGGAAGGAAATAGAGAAAGTAAAATGATCACCAGAGAGAAGAAAATGTATTATCCTAGAACATCTTCTGGGGAAAAAAAAATACTGATTAACTAAAGCTGGCAAGAAAAAGGATTCAGCAGCCAATATCAACAAGAATGAAAAGCCAGAATGATACGGCCTCCCAAGATGAACTGATACTTCATAACCTTCCCCTAAAACATGGGGCAGTCATAGAGATTTAAAAAAAAAAGGAGGAAAACTCTGGATGACTTCAAGAACATCTGAATTATCTATAACAATGTTTCTATGATAAACTATAAAATAAACAAGCAATCACTCAATTGACAAAAGTTATGTTTGCCCTCAGTGGAATCAGAACTTTAGGTATGGTTAAGTTCAATGATTTTTAAAATTAAGAAAAATTATGTTTTCTGTATTCCTAAGTTTTGTGGATTAAAAATTTATATTGACACAATTTGTATTATCAATACACCTTTAGGTTTTCTCTTAGATATCTTTCCATTCAAATATTATAGCTGCTTTGGCTTTGAGTGCAGGTGGTTCACAAAAATCCAACTCATACTGTCAAGTATTTTTTTACTTGCCATAATAACAGCAATAATAACAATGAATAACAATAACAATTATATAGCAGTTTCTAAATGTCAGGAATGGCTGTAAGTGCTTTAAATATACAAATTTATTTAAGCTTCACAAACATCTCATGAAGTAGATTTCTTTGTAATACCATTATACTAGATAAAGAGGCCATGGCACAAAAAGTAAATCACATGCCAGGAAGTGGCAGAACCAGACCGCGACCCAGGCAAGCTCCATAATGTGTGCTCCAAGTCCCTATGTCTCTTTCATGAGTCTTTGAAAACTTTGCTTCTAAGACCCTACACACTGTCTGGCACATAAGCATTTAAAAGATACTGATGAAATTAATAGATGACTTTAGGGTATCATTCTAAAATTACTTATGTGCCATCACTAATTTAAAAGCTTGTCCTAAAAATCATATTGAACCAATAATGAGCCCACATAGCCAAAGCAAGACTAAGCAAAAAGAACAAATCTGGAGGCATCACATTACCTAACTTCAAACTATACTATAAGGCTGCAGTCACCAAAACAGCATGGTACTGGTATAAAAATAGGCACATAGACCAAGGGAACAGAATAGAGAACCCAGGAATAAAGCCAAATACTTATAGCCAACTGATCTTCGACAAAGAAAACAGAAACATAAAGTGGAAAAAGGTCACCCTATTCAACAAATGGTACTGGAATAATTTACAAGCCACATGTAGAAAAATGAAACTGGATCCTCATCTCTCACCCTATACAAAAATCAATTCAAGATGGATCAAAGACTTAAATCTAACACCTGAAACCATGAAAACTCTAGACAATAATGTCAGAAAAACCATTCTAGACATTGGCTTAGGCAGCGACTTCACGATCAAGAACTCAAAAGCAAACACAACAAAAACAAAAATAAATAGATGGGAGTTAATTAAACTAAAAATCTTCTGCACAGCAAAAGATATAATCAGAAGAGTAAACAGACAACCCACAGGGTAGGAGAAAATCTTCACAAACTATGCATTGAACAGAAAACTAATATCCAGCACCTATAAGAAACTCAAACAAATCAGCAAGCAAAAAAGTATCCCATCAAAAAGTGTGCTAAGGACATGAATATACAATTCTCAAAAGAAGATATACAAAATGCCAACAAGCATATAATAAAATGTTCAACATCACTAATTATCAGGGAAATGAAGATCAAAACCACATTGAAATACCACCTTACCCCTGCAACAAAGGCATAATCAAAAAATAATAGATGTTGGCATGTATGTGGTAAAATGAGAACACTTTTATACTGGTGGTAGGAATGTAAACTAGTACAACCACTATGGAAAACAGTGTGGAGATTCCTTAAAGCAGTAAAAGTATATCTACCACTTGATCCAGTAATCCCACTAGTAGGTATCTACCAAGAGGAAAAGAAGTCATATGACAAAGATACTTGCACATGCACATTTATAACAGCACAATTCACAATTGCAAAAATATGGAACCATCCCAAATGTCCATCAACCAACAAATACATAAAGGAAATATATATATATATATATATATATATATATATATATATATATATATATGCACCATGGAATACTCCTCAGCCATAGAAAGGAACAACATAATGGCATTCACAGCAACCTAGATGGAATTGGAGACCATTATTCTAAGTGAAGTACTCAGGAATGGTAAACCAAATATCATATGTTCTCATTCATTAAGTGGAAGCTAAGCTATGAAAACACAAAGACTTAAGAATTATACAGTGGACTTCAGAGTTTTGAGGGAAAGGGTGGGAGGGGGTGAGGAACAAAAGACTACACTTTTGGTATAGTGTACACTGCTTGGATGGTAGGTACATCAAAATCTCAGAAATCAGCACTAAAGAACCTATCCATGTAACCAAACACCACCTGTTCCCCAAAAACCTACTGAAATAAAAATTTTAAAAATAAAATAACATATTTCCTCTAGGAAAAAAATATATAAAATCTTATCCTATTGCTCAACAGTTAAATGGTATTAAAAATAACATTGTGAAAAACAACCAGATTAAAAAAAATGGGCCAAAGACTTAAAAGATGTCTCTCGTTAGATGGTATAGAGACAGTAAATAAGCATCTGAAAAGAAGCTCCACATCATATGTCCTTCAGGAAGTGTAAACTAAAACAGCAATGAGATAGCACTACATACCTATCAGAATGGCCAAAATCCAGAACACTGACAATACTAATGCTGAAGAGGATGGGGAGCAACAGAAACTACCACTCATTGCTGGGGGAAATATAAATAGTACAGCCACTTTGGAGGACAGTTTGGTATATTCTTCCCATAATTTCTAACAGTCTCACTCTGCTCAAAAGGAGTTGAAAACTTATATCCACACAAAAATCTACACATGAATGTCTACAGCAGCTTGATTCATAATTTTCAATTTGGAAGCAGCTATAATGTCCTTCAGTAGGTAAGTTAACCGTGTTACATATAGTCTATGGAATATTATTCAGTGCTGAAAATGGGAGTTATCAAGTCATGAAAAGATATGAAGAAACTTAAATGCATGTCACTAAATGAAAGAAGCCCATCTGAAAAGGCTACATGCTATATGAGTCCAACTATATAACATTCTGGAAAGCCAAAACGATCGAGACAATAAAAAGATCAGTATTTCCAGGGGTTGCAGTAGGAGAGTCAGGCATTGGAGGATTGAACAGACAGAGCATAGAGGACTTTTAGGGCAGTAAAATACTCTATGTAATACTATCATGTTCATATATATGTTTCAAAACCCACAGAATGTACAACACCAGCAGTAAACCCTAATGTAAACTATGGACTTTAGGTGACTATGATGCATCAATACAGCCTCCTCAATTATAACAAATATACCTTTCTGGTGAGGATGTTAATAATGGGGCAGGTGATGCATGAGGAACACTCTGTACCTTCCTCTCAATTGTGCTGTCAAGGTAAAACTGCTCTAAAAAGTAAAGTCTTTATTAAATACATAAATAAATACTATGATGGCCATTTTTATATATTAGATGTTTTCCTTAATTTTGACATACAACTTAAACTAGGTGTCTAAAAGAGAATTATTAGGTCGAGGCAGGTGGATCATGAAGTCAGGAGTTCGACAGCAGCCTGGCCAACATGCTGAAACTCTGTCTCTACTAAAGATAAAATAATTAACTGGGCATGGTGGCACATGCCTGTAATGCCAGCTACTTGGGAGACTGAGGCAGAATAGATTGAACCTGGGAGGTTGAGGTTGCAGTCAACGGTGATCGCTCCATTGCACTCCAGCCTGGGTGACAGAGTGAGACTCTGTCTCAAAAGAAGAATATGAGTGCCCATGTCTCTTTATAATTATCACCAATAATTGCTTTCCAGACAATAATAAACCATTAGTATTAACAATAGTTAATAATGTATAATAATTAATGTTTAATCGCCAATTTTCCAGCCAATAACTGTTTATTATAAATTATATTCTTATTATATAATAATTATGTTATTACATAATAATTACATCGTTAATTATATTATTATATAATAAAGGCGATAATAATGGTACTAATTATTACCATTATTACAAACTCTCTGGAGTTTATAATTATTACCATTATACTATATTATAAAATCTCAGGAATTTCCAACTCCTGAGAGCCTACTCAAGCGAGTGGGCTCCAGCATGTGTATTAAGAGGCACAATGCGTTTAACTGGCATATGACCTCCTAGGGACTTTTAACTGGTAAAGGAGAGAACGCCTGAAGTGAGCATATGTACAACTCCAGTACACACACTGCGCATGTTCCCCTCCCAAGTGAGAGCAGGCCCCTGAATCTGTAGACAGCCCATGGCCAGAAGAATCAGGGAGAAGGGATGCAAGACCCCAGAAGCAAGATGTCTCTTGGCCCTCTTCTGCCCGCACTTCCTTTCACTCCTGTTCTAAAGCTTTTCAGTAAACTTTCACTTCTGCTCTGAAACATGCCTGGGTCTCTCTCCTTCTGCCTTTTGCCCTGAGTCAAATTCTTTCTTCTAAGAAGGCAAGAATTGAGGTTGTTGCAGACCCCTAGGCATTCGCTGCTGGTAACAGTTTGAATCTGCATTTCTTTGATTACTAATGAAGTTTTAAATAAGGTTTTTTGCAATGTTTATTGGCCTTTTGTATTTCTTTTGTCTTTGTTTCACTGCCTTTTTAAGTATAATCTAACTCTAAATTAACTATTTGTTTTTTCTTATTTTGCAAAATGTTTCTGTTTGCCTAGAAAATATATTGCTGTTTTCTTTTGTAATAAGCTACCTAACAACAAGTCTCCCATCCAGAACAAGTAGCAGGATAAGGGCACCAAGGGGCAATTCTAAGAAAATCAAATCTTCTACACAAGGAGCATATAGTTCCAAGTTCCACTTTCCTCCCTTAGACGAACAAACAAATAAATAAATAGAGGCTTAAGTTGAAAATGTATAATTGAAGCAAGTTAAAAGACATAAAGCACAAATTGAGCAAATAGCTTCAGGGGACATGTATTTATTCATGACCATTAGTGTTCCAAACCATAAATCTATTTAATTAGATTTAATTACAATACTGCTCAAGACAACACAGAGGGGATAAAAATCTGAGAGTGATATTTTATATATTGCTAGAGGGATTGTCTGTTTATGCAAATAACTGACATGCTTTTGCTCAAAAGTACTAATTGAATGAATTGTTAAAACTATATGGCTAATGAGGGAAGTGAGACAGGAAGAGGCCGAATTCTTCAAATTTCAAAGCTCTTCTGCCTTCTTTTCTACTGGGACCTATGACTCACCAAGCAAAGTAGAATGAAATAAACTAAGCACTCAGGGACTGGGAAGCACTCCAAATCTTCATTTTTCTCAAACATTTAGCAAAGTTAACTACTGCCTTCCTACTTGATATTCCTATATTTATCTGGCTGTTGCATGATAATGTATCTATTTACAGGTCTTTTTCACCTACAAAGCTCATTGAAGTCAAGGAACATGTCTGGATCATCATCTTATTCCTAGTACCTATAATAGTCTTTGCCATATGAGAGGTATTCAGTAAAATGGTTGAATGTGGGAATAAACGGTCACTAGGAAACACAATGCCAACAATAACAGCTTTCATTATTCTAACTTTGAAAGACATTTTTAATAATATATTCTAAAATAAAAATCTAGCCTTGATCATTTCAGGCTATGTCCCTTGCACTGGTGATAGCTCCGTAAAATTTCTATACTCTGTCATAGCCAACTGACCATGATGAATCAAAAAGGAGAGCTTTGGGGATCAAGATGCTAACAGTAAATAAAATATCAGATCCAGATACACAAAGTGGTCATAAGACTCTCAAATCTCCAGCCACCACTTTACATTTTTATTGTAAGGGATAAACAAGGGACCTTGTGACATTTGAAAATATTGATTAGTTTGTCTCTCTGCAAACTGATTCTCTAAATGATCACCCTGAGTAGAATATAAACTAATGCATTCAAACATTTGGGCAATTCTAGCCTGCAACACACTGTGTACACACCTACCTGTTCCCCACAAAGATGTACTCTCCCCATCAAATCTTCCATGCACATACAATGGTTGTTCATCCTTGTATTCATTCACACAGCAATAATAACTGAGCACTTTGTCATCCTAAAGACAACAGGATGGCTAAATAGTAGAAAGGAAAGCTTTGTTTGTGATGCCATTTTACACGTCAGAAAGAGAAAGTCTCCAGCATAAATTTAAGGTGTTTTCCAAAGAATGAAAGGACGGATTGGGTTTTATGCCTCACAGGGCTCACATCATGCATATCTAGTAGGTTTAGGGAAAAGCTATACAGATGTACAAGAGGAGCTGAGTGCATGATGATTGCATATACAAGTATGTAACATATATCCAATGTTCATTTTAGGGCAGGGTTTTAGCATTAAAACGAGGGGGAATTTGGCTTTTAGTGAACTGTAGGACACAAAGACAATTTGTGTGTATCCTCTATAAGCTGGCTGAAACTGGCCTATGGTATGCAATAGCTTTTGAGAAAAGAATATAAGGCCAGTCTTCTGTCCAATCAGAGTTGGAGCTGATAGCTCCTGTTGTTAGGGAGTTTAGCCATAAGAATTTAGGAATTTACTATACCAGCCAGGCCCTGAAACTTCAACCTATAACTTTGTTTCTTTAACATTTGTTTCTTTAACATCAACATGCCTACAGTTGGTAAGTAGGCATCTATTTTGGTTTCTCAGATCACAATCTACTATTTCAACACTGTAGTAAACTCTGAATACCATAATTTCTAAACTTGCCAAGTGACACTGCACATCCTAGAGACAAAGAAAATAAGCCAGTATTTTCCAACCTTGTGCATATTGTAGTACACAGAGAAAGTGCAGGTATTGCCCAGAAGCAGATAAACCTCCTCCTGCTGGCCACTCCAGCCTTGCTCACCTGATCCTAGGTTTAAGGAATGAAGCATACCTACATTAACTCTGTATAAAATAGATGCCAAGTCAAGTCACCAGACACAACTTGAGGTTGAATCTAATGTCTATCTCCAGGTCCCATTTGCCTAGTTTCCACGTAACTTTAGTCAAATTCAGCAATACCTCAAGAATGAAATTCATGATTTTTCTCCTTGTCCCTTCTTCATCCTAAAGTCGATGCTGAAGAGACTTAAACTTCAGGAGGTTAAATGCTGCTGGGTCAACAGTGGTATATATGAGCAAATAAACATTTTAAATAAGAGGCTTAATTTTTCCTCTTAAAAGGTAAGAGATGGCCAGGTGCGATGGCTCATACCTGTAATCTCAGCACTTTCAGAGGCCGAGGTGAGTGGTTCATGAAGTCAGCAGTTCGAGACCAGCCTGCCCAACATAGCGAAACCCCCATCTCTAGTAAAAATACAAAAAATTAGCAAGGCATAGGGGTGGGTGCCTGTCATCCCAGCTACTTAAGTAGCTAAGGCAGAAAAATCGCTTGAACCCAGGAGGCAGAAGTTACAGTAAGCCGAGATTATGCCATTGCACTCCAGCCCAGGCAAGAGTGCCAGAGTGTTTCAAAAACAAAAGAAAGTAAGAGACATCCCCCTTCCTTTTCTTTGAGCATTTTCCTTGGTAACCCTGTAACTGTAAATGTATGTAAATCTTTTTATAAATCTCTCTTGCCAGTTTTGCAACCCAGAAATGTCTTTTTCAAGGACCTGGGAACCAACCCCTAAGTGATATAGCACCCCATCTTCCAGTTTCTATGAGAGGGTAGGCAGCTAACTTCTCCAGGCACCTGGCTCCAAGTTGCAAAACTACTTTCTGTCATTAAGTTATAGAAAGTGCACTGCCCTCTGTATAAAGCCAGTTATGTAACAAACATGGTCACTCCAATTACCAGATAAATTTAGGATAAACTATGTGTGGCAAATGGTGCTGTCAAGTCCTCTTACTTGAAGACTATTATTTATCTTGAAAATATGTAATGGGTTCTATCTGCTTGACTACATAAAAGAGTGAGATTTCTTTCCATCTTTGCAATATCTTAGCAGATTGTGATGTACATCACATTCTCATTTAATGCCTATTCAAAAACAAAAACTGTTTTCTTTCTAAACTACCTTTGTGCAGAGGTTTTCTGGGTCAGAATATTTTCCTTTTAATTACATTTCCCCAGCAGGAAGGAGTCATCTTTCTTTTCGTTTTTGCTTGTCTCTTGATTCAAATGATGTTTTTTGTTTTGTTTTTGTTTTTCATCTGACACAGAAGCATGTTCTATACTATGCTGGTAATCTACTAGGATGTAGCTCCGCCATCAGCCATCCCTGGTGGGATGGATCAATTCAGCTGCCCTAGTTGTCATAGCCTGGCCACCAGCCCCTTGCCTGCTCAGGGACTCCTTTCTCTCAGCTAATGTCCGTATGAGATTGAGGATCCACAGGTACTTTTTGATGCCTCCTGTGACAGTCTGGGAAGTCTTCAACCTTCTCCTGCCAAGACATACTGCATCACTATTTCTGCTCTCTGTTACAACACGATGAGGTGCTATGAGGTTCACTTTTTCCTAGGCCTTACACGTCTCAGAGATTCCCAAATTCTCACACATCTACTATCAAGATCTGGCTCAGGCTGGAGTGAGGGGCAGGGCACAGAGCTCCCATACCATCTAACTTCTTTCTAGACTCTTCTCGCCTCCCCAGCACCAAAGGTCTTTTATCTCGTGGAGAGAAAGAAATAGGTTAAAACAAACACACAAACAAACAAAAAATACCTGCCTAATTGTAGCTTCTTTGAAATATTTTCCAGACTTACATTGCAAATGTGCCTTTTAAACATCAAAGATAAGGACTTTAACATATTTGTCTTCTATTTTGACCATATCTACATAGGAAACAAGGTTCTTAACTACAAATGAATCATGGACGGGGTGGGGAATAATCTATCACAGCCCACCATATCATACACTACATATATGATTAGGGAGAAAGTCTCAGCTTCTCTCTGAGCCTGGTGTGGTGGGTCACTCCTGCAATCCAAGCTACTCTGGAGGCTGAGATGGGAGGATCACTTGACTCCAGTAGTTTCAGAGAAGCCTAGGCAACACAGTGAGATTCCATAAACTGAGCATAATTGCACACACCTGTAGTCTCAGCTACTCAGGAGGCCAAGGCAGGAGTTCTCAGGAGTATTCAGGAGGAACTCCAAAGCAGGAGGTCCAGGAGTTCAAGGTTGCAGTGAACCGTGATTGTGTCATTGTGCTACAGTATAAGGGATGCAATGAGATCAGGTCTCTAAAAAATAAATAAATTAATTAAAACTAAAATTAATAAATTAGCTGGGTTTGGTGGACCTGTAATCTCAGCTACTCAGAAGGCTGAGGCAGGAGGATGGCTTCAGCCAAGGAGTTATGATCATGCCACTGCACTCCAGCCTGGGCAATACAGCAAGATCCCATATCTAAATAAATAAATAAATAAATAAGCATATAAAATTCCTTTCAATTAATATCAGTGTCAATTTGTAGATTTAATAATGATTATTTGTATTTCTTTCATCCTTATAGCACTTGCACAATGGCCTTTTATTTATGGCAAAAACCTCAGACTTTTTTTTTAACTTTCTAGAAAGAAACACCAAATTTAGTGGGTTTCCTGTTTGGAGTTTTTTTTTTTTTTTTTTTAAACAGTTCACCCTGGTAGAAGCAAGGACACTAAAGAGTCATTTGAGAACCTAAAAAAATCAACTGCAGCACCACTGTGAGGACTAAAGAATCAAATCAATATGATCTCCTGGCCTCTAGACTAAATAATATGATGAAAAACCTGCAAGCTAATAAAAATCAATACATGTTCATCTCTGTGTAGAAAAACCCAATATATTCAGAGCTCCTCTAACTTACCACCTAACAAAATGTATTGCAAAATTTGTATCAATAGAGGTAAAATATGTTAAGGAACATGGCAGTGAGGAGTCATTTTACTCAAGCAGTTCTTCAATACTCCATCACAGAACTTGACTCCAGCTATTCACAAAGTATGGAGTACATTCTCCTATATGGAAAGTGACCAAATTTTTTGAGAGGAGGCATAGCACTTGCCAATCTACCCATCTTCTGTACCTCTATCTGTCTTTGCTTGGTCTACAAGTGCCTGCCAAGGCTCAGAGAATCCAATAACATAATTAAAAAACTTCTTGGCATGACGCTGCTCATGAGAGCTAAGAAAAAGAAACCAAACAATTTGACAGTGCCATCAGGCATGCCCACATGATAATTTTTTAAAAGAGGAATCAGACATATATGAGAAAGTCAGAGATCTGTACATCTCAGGTTACATGTGTCTTAGCCTAAGACAGAAATGCTCTGGAATTTACAGTATTAATTGGATTCTTTCAAAATAATTAGCACCAATATTCATTTTGTATCTACTAAAAGAATGTCTGAAAATGGTCAGAACCTGATTTTTGGAAGCAGGAACTAGGCAAAGATACTTGATAATTTTTTCTTTTATTATTATTTAACTAATATGTATTGAGAGTTGTATAAGATACTAGAGATACAATAGTGAGATTGATTTAAAGTCATGACACTATTTCTAATGAACTTTTAATCTACAAAAGACGTGTATTTTTAATCAGAAAATGAATATAAATAAAAAGAAAAATTAAAACCCTATTGTAACCTATTAAGTTGTTGCCTACTCCTACAGACCTTTCTCTATTTGGAAACAATTTAAATCCACAAAAGTACAAAGGATAACATGACAAATGCTGATGTGTGTGTAGTGTTTTTTTTCCTCTGTCACGTTAGCTAAGCTGGACATGCATTTCCTAGCATTCTCTTTCCCATCAGATTCCAGATAAAGGCTGGACATAAGAAAATACTCATAAGTTTTGGAAAGTGGAAGTGAAGCAGCAGCAATTCAGCTGCATTTTTTTGTAAATTAAAAATTACAGTGGCTCATGCCTTTGATACCAGCACTTTGGGAGGATGAGATAGGCAGATCACCTAAGGCTAGGAGTTGGAGACCAGCCTGGTTAACATGGGGAAACCCCATCTCTACTAAAAATACAAAAATCAGCCGGGCATGGTGGCGCATGTCTGTAATCCCAGCTACTTGGGAGGCTGAGGCAGGAGAATCGTTTGAACCTGGGAGGTGAAGGTTACAGTGAGCTCAGATTGTGCCACTGTACTCCAGCCTGTGTAACAGAATAAGATTCTGTCTCAAAAATTATATTTGTCTATATTCATGGGGTACAAAGTGATGTTATGATGTATGTATGCAATATATTAGTGTTAACTATAATCACTTTGTTGTGCAACAGATCTCAAAAAAGTTATTCTCCTAACTGAAACTTTATACCTTTTGCTCAATATCTCTTCACTCCTTCCAGCCCCCAGACATCAGTAACCATTTTTCTGCTCTCTGCTTCTATGAGTTTGATTGTTTTTTAAATTGAACATATATGTGAAAACGTGGTATTTGCCTTTCTGTGTCTGGCTTATTTCACTTAGCATAATATTCTCCAGGTTAATCCACATTGCTGCAAATGACAGAATTTCCTTTTTTTTAAAGGGTGAATAATATTTGATTGTATATGTAACGGATTTTCTTTAGCCATTCATTCACTGACAGACATTTATGTTGTTTCCATAACTTGGCTATTGTGAATAATGCTGCAGTGAACACGAGAGTGCAGATATCTCTTTGACATACTGATTTCCTTTCCTTTAGCTATATACCCAGAAGTGGAATTTCTAAATTATATGGTAATTCTATTTTTTTTTTTGAGGAGCCTCCATACAATTTTCCATAATGACTGCGCTAATTTACATTCCCACCAACAGTGTACAATAATTATATTTTCTCCACATCCTCACCAACAACTGTTAAATTTTATCTTTTGAGTAACAGTCACTAACAGATGTGGGGTGCTATCTCATTGTGGTTTTAATTTGTATTGCGCCAATGATTAGTGATAGTGAGCATTTTTTTTCACATATCTATTAGCCATTTGAGACAGAATAAAGAGCCCAGAAGTGAACGCATGTATTTATGGTCAATTGTTTTTGACAAAGATGCCAAGAACACACAATGAGAAAAGGACGGTCTTATTCCCTTTTCTAGTTTCAATCTTTTTGCTCCTTCCTAGAAACAACTGTCATGATTTTGATGTCTGTTTTCTATGCCATATATTTTATGTTTTACTATTTGTTAACAGCATACCTGACCTGGAATTATTTTGAAATTTTTCATAAATGGAAATATGCCAGACATTACTTCAAAACTTAGTTTTTAAAATCATCACTTAAGGTTCATAAGTTGGTTTTAGTTTCTATAATTCATTGCCATATAATATTGCATGATGTGAATGTAGCATATTGTTTCTATAGTTTTTTTTATTACAAACATACTGCAATAATACTCTTTTTATATTTCCATATCTATGTATGTATGTATCTAGATACATATACACACAGAAACATATACAGATCTTAATTCTTCAGTTCAATAAAATTTTACTTGTTTATACGCATGTATAGCCAGAATGTAGAATAAGACATAGAAAATTTCCAGCTCTTCAGTGGCCTCCATGTTTGGTTAATTTTATGTGCTTTGAAACTCCATATAAATGAAGCCATGCAACATGCACTGTTCTGTATTTGGCTTTTTTCTTTAGCATTATGTTGCCACATAGGATTCATGTATATTGTACATAGTACTATCTGAATATATCGTCAGTACAGTGTAGTATAAATTGTATGAATATAATATACATTTCATAGCCATTCACTGTTGATGGATATCTGGATTCCTTTTAGTTTGGAGCTATTATGTATAATTTAAATATGAATATTCTAGTATTAGATTGTTGAATCATAAATACTAGAGTTTTAGGGCCATAAATAGTTGAATATCTGCAGTTTAAGATGGTTAACCAAACATCTGTCTTGTGGCGAACATAAACGCATTCATTTCCCTTCGGGACTTGGCAGCAAGAGAGGTTCACCACTGAGATCTCCCTTTAAGAAAGAACTTGTCATTCAACTGTAAGGACTACAGTTAACTAATAGCCTGTAGCTGATGGCACCTTCATGACCGACCTCATCTTTTGATCTGAGGTCACGCTCTTTCTGGTTAGTCTACAAGGAATGACTGAACAGAGTAAGGTTACCAGAGCCAAACCATTTTTGCCAAAGCCTGTTCCACTCATGGGTAGTCTTTCCTCTGGGTTGTCCCATAATGTCCGATAAACATCACAGTATGAAGTCTTTCTCTGCTCCATCCTGATCCTTTCATTTTATCATTTAGAAATACGACCCTCCAATAAACTCATAATCCTAACTCAATTTGATGCCTAAAAACATCCAACTAGCATAGTTGGTGGCAGGCATTTTACGAGGAAGCTTCATAAAATGTACTCATAAGGCAGTACAGTGGGGATTTGAGACTGGATTGCTCTGTGCTGGACTGGCAATAATAACTGTACAGTATGTGGGCACATGGCACAGATAGTGAATCAATTGCTTAAATTGTCATCAGTGGTGAGTTGGGGAAGTATTGTAGTGTAGGAAACTACCCTGGCTGGTACACTGGCATTTGAGAAGTAAGGGAATCAATGCACATAAGGACTGTGGAATTGGCTAATCATCACTAAACTATATAGATGTCCTACTGACAGATAATGAAAGCTTTGTGCTATTAACAACTAATTGAAAGCATGAAGGCTAAAGTCTCTTAATGTAACTTACAAAGAGGACTTATTCCCTACCTTGGAAGAGTAGGAACAGCTAAAGACAAAAAAACTGGAAATTTAATATTTAGAGTTACAAACCTTTAAATATGATTGAGGGCTAATGCAGGTCTATTATATCAAGTCCTTGTCAGAGAAACTTGGGACCTTGATATATGGGATGGGGATAGCTTGATGAATGCCCTTGAAGACTGGCTCTCTAGCTCCTAAACACCAGGTTGCTAACACCCTCCATGTTAAAGAGTTGTAAGTGAGCTACATCTTAGACAATACTTAGTAATGAAACCGACTTTTAAAAATTTTTATAAAAATAAAGAACATAAAACAACATCTCACTGTGATGTTATTTTGCCTTTTGTTTATACCTTTACCTTATTAGCCAAGAATTATCTCTTCATATTTCTTATATTGAAATGCAAGATTCTTTAAATGCTGTGGGTACTATTTGTCTATTAAACCTTGTAATTATCTTATCCTAGAGCGTGGCATGTGTTTTCAGTTTTTAATAGTCTCACTTGAGGCAAAGAAGTTTTGACTGTCAGGCTGGGCCCAGTGGCTCACATCTGTAATTAAGGCACTTTGGGAGGACAAGGTGGAAAGATCACTATAGCCAGGAGTTTGAGACTAGCCTGAGCAACATAGTGGCACCCCATCTCTACAAAGAGTAAATAATTTTTTAAAACTTAGCGAGGCACGGTGGTCCACATCTGTAGTACCAGCTACTTGAGAGACTGAGGTGGGAGGATCACATGAGCCCAGAAGGTAGAAACTGCAGTGAGCCATGACTGCACCATTGCATTCTAGTCTGGTTGACAGGGTGAGACCCTGTCTCAAGAAAAAAAAAATTAATAAATTTTGATTGTAATTGAATTTATTAATCTTACCATGTTTTATTTATAGGTTTTGAATGTTGTTTAAGAATTTTTTTCCTAATTCAAGATCATAAAGAATTTGCTCCTACATTTTAAGAGTTTTTAATTTTGCTTTTTATATTTATGTCTTTAGCAAAGTTTTACTTTTCTATATGGCATGCAGTAGAAAACCCCTTTAATTTTTATTTTTCACATGTGGATAACAAAGTGTCTCTCCATGATTTTTATATAGTCTCTTGATACAGTTTAGATATGTGTTACCACCCAAATCTCATATTGAAATGCAATCTTCAATGTTGGAGGTCCAATCCAGCAGGAGGTGATTAGATCATGGGGCAGATTTCTTATGAATAGTTTAGCACCATCCCCTTGGTGCTGTCCTTGCAATTGTGAGTGAGTTCTCATGAGATCTGGTCATTTAAAAGTGTGTGGCACCTCCCTCCTCTCTTTTGTGTCCTATTTTCGGCATATGATGTGCCTGCTTCCTTTTTGCCTTATGCCATGTTTGGAAGCTCCCTGAGGCTTCCCCAGAAGCAGACGCTGCTATGCTTCCTGTACAGCCTGCAGAATCATGGGCCAATTAAATTTCTTTTCTTATAAATTACCCAGCATCAGGTATTTCTTTATAGCAGTGTAAGAACAGACTAGTACAGATAATTGGTACTGAGGATTGGGGCACTGCTATAAAGATACCTGAAATGTGGAAGCAACTTCTTAACTGGTTAACAGACAGAGATTAAAAGAGTATGAAGTGCTCAGAAGAAGACAGGAAAATGAGAGAAAAATTTGAAACTTCCTAGAGACTGGTTAAATGGTTGTGATCAAAATGTTGATAATGATATGGACAGTGAAATCTAGGCTGTTGAAATATCAAATGGAAATGAGCAACTCATTGGGACCTGGAGCAAAGGTCACAAGCATTATGCCTTAGCAAAGAACTTGGCTGTGTTGTGCCCATGCCCTAAGAAGTTTAAGATTGAGAGTGATGTGGAAGTTTAAGATTGAGAGTGATGACCTAGTGTATCTGGCAGGAGAAATTTCTAAGCAGCAAAGTGTTCAAGAAGTGGTGTATCTGCTTCTAACAGCCTATGCTTAGATGCAGAAGCTAATAAATACACCAGAACTTATATTTAAAAGGGAAGCAGAGTATAAAAGTTTGGAAAATGTGCCACCTGGCCATGTGGTAGAAAAGAAAAGTCCATTTTTAGGAGAGGAGTTCAAGTGAGCTGCTGAGCAACTACTTGCTAGAGAAATTTCCAAAACTAAAAGGTAGACAAGTATGGATAGCCAAGACAATGGGGAAAAGGCCTCAAAGTCATTTCAGCAATCTAAGATGCAGCCCCTTCCATCACAGGCTCTGAGGCCTAGAAAAACAGGATGGTTCTGTGGGCCAGGCCCAGGGCCCTGCTGTGTTGTGCAGCTTTAGGACACTGCTCCTGATGTTTTGGACACTCCAGCTCTAGCTGTGGTTCAAAAGGGCCCAGGTCCAGCTCAGGCCACTGCTTCAGAGGATATAATCTGTAAACCTCAGTGGCGTCTATGTGGTACTAAGCCTGTGGGTACACAGAGTGCAAAAGTTGAGGCTTGGGAGCCTCCACCTAGATTTCAGAGGATGTATAGAAAAGCGTGGGTGTCCAGGCAGATGCCTGCTGCAGAGGCAAAGCCCTCACAGAGAACCTCTACTAAGGCAGTGCAGAGGGAAAATGTGGGGTTGGATCCACCACACAGAGCCCCTGCTGGAGCACTGCCTAGTGGAGCTATGAGAAGAGGGCCACCATCCTCCAGACCCCAGAATAGTAGACCACCAGCAGCTTGTGCCTTGTGCATGAAAAGGCCACAAGCACTCAACTCCAGCTTTTGAAAGCAGGCATGGGGACAGAACCATGCAAAGCCACAGGGGTGGGGCTGCCTAGCGCCTTAGGAGACCCCCCACTTGTATCAATATGCCCTGGATGTGGGACACAGAGTCAAAGAAAATTGTTTTGGAGCTTTAAGATTTAATGACTGCCCTACTGGGTTTTGGACTTCCATGGGGCCTGTAGCCCCTTTCTTTTGGCTGATTTTTCACTTTTGAAATGGGAATATTTACCCAATGCTTGTACCCCTATTGTATCTTAGAAGTAATTAACTAGTTTTTGATTTTACAGGCTCATAGGTGGAAAGAACTTGTCTCAGATGAGATTTTAGACTTTGGACTTTGGACTTAACAATGGAATGAGTTAAGACTGAGGGATTATTTGGAAGACATGATTATATTTTGAAATGTGAGAAGGACACAAGATTTTGGCAGCACCAAGGTCAGAATGACATAGTATGGATGTGTGTCCCCACCCAAATCTCATGTTGAAATGTAATCCCTGATGTTGGAGGTTGGGACTGATGGGAGGTGACTGGATCATGGGGCAGATTTCTCATGAGTATTTTTACATCATCCACTTGGTACTGTCCTTGCAATAGTCAGTGAGTTCTCAGGAGATCTGGTCATTTGAAAGTGTATCGTATCTCCCTACTCTCTCTTGCTCCTGCTCTTGCCACGTGATATGTCTGCTCCCACTTTGCCTTCTGCCATGACTGGACACTCCCTGAGGACTCCCCAGAAGCAGATGCTGCTATGCGTCCTGTATAGCCTGCAAAACTATGAGTTAATTAAACCTCTTTTAGTTAAGTTACTCAGTCTCAGATATTTCTTTATGGCAGTGCAATAACAGACTAATGCATCTATTTTTCTCTCTAACCTACAATTCAACCTCCTTTATATATCTAATTTTATATGTATTTCAGTCTATTTCAGTGCTCTTTATTCAGATCCATCAGTCATTTGCCAGTGGAGACTATTCTCCAGTATCCTAATTACCACACATTTGATATCTAATGAGTCAAATCTTCTTATTCTTTTAAAAAATTATCTTGACTATTCCCAGCCGTTTGTTCTTTCATGGAAATTTCAAAATCAGCTCATTCGCTACCATTTAAAAAATTCCACTTTATATTTTTTCATATTCTTTTATATACATTTGACTAGTTTTCTGTCAATGTGAGCCAACATTTCTGATCTCCCACTTTGTACTCCCATCTCAAATTACTGAGTGTTCTCAAGTTGTTTGTAATACATTTTTTTCTTACTTTATAAATCAAGTTGCTGAAGTGACTGGGAAAATGGTGAAATGGCAAGTGCTGAAATTGTTTAGTGAACTAGCAGCAAATAGTGTGTCAAAATGAGATCTGTAAATTAAAGATGTTGTGAGGACTCTTGGCTTTCAGATTCTCTCAGGCATACATGAGATACAGACATATTTTCTTTTTTCCAAAAATTTCAACCGTACAAAAAAATTGAAAGAGGTGTACACATGTACCCTTCAGTTAGATCTATCAACTGTTAATATGTGCCACATTTTAGATGATAGACACATATATACATACATACATATATACATAGACAGATAGAGAGTCTTAGTCCATATGATATGTAGTAAGAGAGTATTAAGACTGGGTGACTTAAAACCAACAGAAATGTATCTCTCATAGGTCTGGAAAATGGGAAGCCCAAGATCAAATTCTCAGCAGAATCATTATCTGGTGAGGGCCCACTTCCTGATTCATAGATGGCCATTGTCTTGCTGTGTCTTTTCATGGTAGGAGGGGTGAGGGAGCTCTTCAGGGCACTAATCTTATTCAGGAGGGCTCTGCTCTCATGACCAAATTACCTATCAAAGGCCCCACTTACAAATATTATCACTCTGGGAGCTAGGATTTCAACATATGAATTTGGGGGAACCCTTTCAGTCTGTAGTGCATACTTGATACATAAATACAAGTATATTTTAATGTTACTGCTAACCTATTTGAAAGAAACTTTTAGCAATAATGACATTAATTTCACTCCTCACAACTTCAATGAATATCTCCTAAGAATTAGGATATTCTCCCAAATAACCACAATAACTGTATCATACCAGTAAAATAAAAAACTTATAGAAAATACTATCTTCTATGCAGTCTTTAAACATAAAACTTATGCAACTATATTGTTTTTTTTAAATTTTGAACCAGGAACCAATTTCAGTACCTTAGGAAAATATTCAAAACTATCCACTCCTCCCTCTCTTGGATTTGACCCCAGCCATGTGACTCTCTCCAACCAGTGAACTATTAGAAGGCATTCAAATGTGCTTGTTTATGTGTTTCCACAGTTCCATGAAAAGAGCTTTCTGCAGGATGCAGTGGCTCACACCTGCAATCTCAGCACCTGGGGAGCCTAGGCAGGTAGATCCCTTGAGTCCAGGAGTTCAAAACCAGCCTGGGCAATATAGGGAGATATCACCTCTACAAAAATAAAAAAAAATTATCTGGGCATGGTTATGATTGTCTGTAGTTCCAGCTACTTGAGAGGCTGAGGTGGGAGGATCCCTTGTGCCCAGGAGGTTAAGGCTGCAGTGTGCCCATGATCATGCCACTGCACTACAGCCTGGGCAACAGAGCAAGACCCTATCTCAAAAAGAATTTAAAAAGAGCTTTCCTAGCATAGGAACTGTGCTCCGAAATAACCATATTGGAGAAGAGACACCCCTGTCAATCCCCACATCCATTAGCAAAATAAATGCTTATCATTGTATGTCACTGAGACTCCATACTGGGTTGTTAGGCCACAAAAGCTAAACAATAATTCAACAGAAGAACCACATACATTTAGTTATCATGTCTCTTTGGTCTCTCTTAATCTAGAAGCGTTCTCCTTCTCATTCTCTCCCTCACCACACACACCTTTTTATATTTTTTCTTTCAAGCTACTGACATTATTGAAGAATACATGTCAGTTGTCAGGCAGGAAAGTCCACACAATAGAGATGTATCTGATTGTTTCTTCATAAGAAGAATCAGGTTAAATGCTGTTGGCAAGAATACAGCATTAGTGAGGTTGTGTACTCCACATTGCATTACATTAAGTCACATAATAGTTTCTCTGACTTCTTCTTCTTTTTTTTTTGAGATGGAGTTTCACACTTGTTGCACAGGCTAGAGTGCAATGGTGCAATCTCGGCTCACCGCAACCTCTGCCTCCGGAGTAGCTATGATTAGCCACCACGTCTGGCTAATTTTGTGTTTTTAGTAGAGATGGGGTTTCTCCATGTTGGTTAGGCTGGTCTTAAACTCCTGATCTCAGGTGATCCACCTGCCTCAGCCTTCCAAAGTGCTGGGATTAGAGACGTGAGTCACCGTGCTTGGCCAGTTCCTCTGGTTTCTAATAATGCTGAATTTGGAAAGATGGTTTAGAAAAAGTTTGCCTTTTTTCTTCATTTTAGAGGTAATTCTCTTTCTTTATATTTAATAGTCTTTGGGTTGATAACTTGAGGTTACATGAATACCCCATTCCCAACAACCTTTCATAAAGGGTTGCTAAAGTGACCATTAATGATCTATTTCTGAATCAATTTTTAACTTATTAATCATTTTTAAATGGTGATTTTTGGCCAGGTGTAGTGGCTCATGCCCATAATCCCAGCAGTTTGGGAGGCCAAGGTGGGCAGATTGCTTGAGTCCAGGAGTTCAAAACCAGCCCAAGCAATATGGTGAGACCCTGTCTAATTAAAAATATAATAAAATAAAATAAAACGGTGAATTTTTAAATCCTATTAACAATTCCTATAATTCTTAACTGATATTCTTTTGTAAAGAATGTTTCCACCACTTACATTTTATTATTTTAATTATAAATTTATTTATGGACTCATGGATTACTATCTGTGTCAATGGTTTATAACCCATTAATGAAATTAATTTTTGGATGCTTATAATGTCCCAAATTCAGTCACAGGAAGCCCATTTCAAAACTTCCAGTATTGTCTTATCAGTGCTTCATAGGTGAACATGGCAATGTTTCTAAAGTTCACCTATTAAAATGATCCTGTAAAAACTTTATATATATGTTGTTTATACATTCAAAGAAGCAGAATTGGCTGGGTGCGGTGGCTCAAGCCTGTAATCGTAGCACTGAGGCCAAGGCGAGCGGATCATCTGAGGCCAGGAGTTTGAGAAGAGTCTGGCCAACATGGCGAAACCCCGTTTTTACTAAAAATACAAAAATTAGCTGGGCGTGAGCTAGCTAATGATGGCACATGCCTGTAATCCCAGCTACCTGTGAGGCTGAGGCAGAATTGCTTAAACCCAGGAAGTGGAGGCTGCAGCGAGCCAAGATTGCACCACTGCAGCCCAGCCTGGGCTACAGAGCAAGACTCCATTTAAAAAAAAAAAAAAAAACCAAAAAAGCCAGGCATGCTGGACCTGTAATCACAGCATTTTGGGAGGCTGAGGCGGCCAGATCACCTGAGGTCTGGAGTTCGAGACCAGCCTCGCCAACATGGGGAAACGCCATCTCTACTAAAAATACAAAAATAAGCTGGGCATGGTGACGCATGCCTGTAATCCCAGCTACTCGGGAGGCGGAGGCAGGAGAATAGCTCGCACCTGGGAGGCGAAGGTTGCAGGAAGCCAAGATCGGGCCACTGCACTCCAGCCTGGTTGACAGAGCAACACTCTTTCTCAAAAAAAAATAAAAATTAAAAAATAAAAGAGAAGCAGAATTGTGAAGTCTAATGGTAGTTTTATCAGTCACAATCTAGGCAGGAGACCAAAATCACACAGCAATTTGAACACAGAACATTTAATATAAAGTTACCCATTGGTAATAGGTAAGTAGAGTGACAGGTGGTTGGCTACTAAGGAATAAAGAAAATTCTAAAGAATAGAGGAATATCAGCCAGAGGGAGTAACTATCCCTGCCACTGAAACAGAGTAACACAGGAAGAAGAAATTTGAGAGACATCCTCCCATGAAAAGGCTGAGATTTAAACTACTGGGGAGGCAGTGGCTATGCCCCAGTTGATGGCAGAGAATTTTGCTGAGGTGATCTTGCCAAAGTTGGCAAGCAGGAAACCATTGACTATGACAAAAGAAACTTGGTTGGGGAATCTTGTGGAAGAATGGAAATATTTACTGTTGAACAAGCTGGGAAGCTGAAATAATTGCTTGCCAGGAGGCCACCAGGAATTATCTCTCAATGGGGAATGCTGAAGTTTCTGAGAAACCAGCAGGGGTCCCTGGGACACTCACCTGGAAGCTACGTGTGTGGATGCTACTCAAACTCTGGAGGTGAGCTCCACTGGGTGTCCCACATGCCAGCCAAGCATCACAGAAGCTAGACAAAGGACAGCACAGTGGAAACTTGTAGGAAATCTCCCTCCTACCATGTGAATCTTAATATCATGCCAGTTCACAAAGGAGAAATGTTCACTAGATCCAGCTCCAGTTTGGTAAGCAGAGCAGCAAAGGCAGATTTGGAGATGAGAAGCAATAGGTTTGCAACATATATAGCAGATAAAGCATACCCTCTATATATCAGTCTCTTGTATGTAGCAGGCGTTGAAAAATGTTGCACTTCTCCAGCAATGTGTAAAAATGCCTTTCTTCTTCAAAGCTCTACCAAATAGTGCAAGCTTTCCATTTTTTGTGACGCATATGCATGAGAAATGGTATGCAGTATATTCTTAAATTTTGACTTATGAGCAAAGTTGAGCATCTTTTTAGTATACAAATGGCCATTAAACACATGGCCATCACATCTAATTAGAGAGATTACCCTTTATCCGTGAGATATGTTGTAAATATTTTTCTCCCAATTTGTTGTCTTTTCATTTTATTTATCAAACTTTGTTTTGTTTTCCATTATTTTGTCAACTTGCTAGTTTTTTAAATTGTCTTTAATTTTAAATTGTGGACAAGAAAACTTCTTTATACCCAGAAATTCATTTATTTCTTGGATAGTTTCAGTTTTTGTATTTCTGAATCATCAGTCATTCATTTAGTATGGTATGAGATGTATTTTCCCAAATAATTGTCCAGTTTTTTAAAGTAATTTCTCCAATTATTTGAGATGATGTTCTTATCATCTGTTAACTTTTTGTATGAATGTTCAATAGAAACCAGAACAGTGTGGAGGGATAGGGGGAATGAGATGGTTTACCCTACCAAGTATGGATATAAAACATATCATAAAGCTTTTATAATTAAAATACTGTGGCATTGGTACAGAAATGGAGAAACAGATCAATGGAATAGAATTTAAAGTCCAACTACAATAGCGATCAGGATAAAGACATAGCCAGTTCTGAGTTTTCACCTTATAGAGATGATCAAGGAAGTAATGGAAGTGGATACAATTGCTACATAACAAACTACCCTAAAAGTTACTGGCTTTAAACAAGAACCATTTTATGTTATTATATTTCATGACTTTATGTGTCAAGAATTCAGCCAAGGCTTTGCTGGGCCATATTTCTGTTCTGCATGGCATTCACAGAACAGTTTTCAGCTGGCAGATGGACTTATCTGTAAGACCCAAGAGGGCTTCATCCATATTGGATGGCTGTGCTCAGCTGGAACTGTCATCCACAGTACCTTCAAGTGGCCTCTCAGTCAAAGACAATTCATGGTAGTGGGCATCTTAGATGGTAGCACAAGCAAGACGCCAAAGTGGAAGCTACAAGGCCTGATTTAGCCTCAGAATTCTCCCAGTGCCTCCTCTGCCATATTCTACTGGTTATTAACAAATCACAAAAATGAGAAAAAAAATAAATCTATATTGCAGAAGAAATATTAAAGAATGCCTTCATCATTAGGGGAGGGTGGGAGTGGGGTGAAGAAGCAAATAAAACTTATTCAAGAAAAAAAAAGAAAACACAGAAGAAAGTCATAAAAAACTATACAGTATTAGATAATTTAGGGAGTCGAGTCAGGAAAAAGAATGGTCCCCATTGTAACAGGCTGAATAGGAGCATGAAGGATAGAGACTTTGAAAAGAGAAATTTTCTCTATCCTTCATAGAGAAAATTGAATTTTTTGATAAAGCTGTCATTGGAAACTTTTAAGAAAGGTTATTTGTGTAAAGTGATGACTAATAATTGTGAAGTCAAATAATAAGAGGTTTTGAGTAGAGAGTGAAAGATGAAATAATTTTGCCTTCTCTTTACTATATTTCAAAGATCAAAAAATAAAAATCTAAAGTTTTGAAGAATTATCTCTCAGTAATGCTGAAATTAGTAAGTGTATTCCTATCACTGGGTCTATCAAAACATTTTTTAAAAAGCATTGTTACTGAAGTCTTTCCAACAAGTTCAGGGGAGTAATATAGAATACAGAATGAGAAATTCGATAGATACTTAGAACGTCTAGTAACGAATCAGCATTTAATTATGTCTTAATTTGAAATGATATGTAATTATCAAGTAAGAAATCAAGTAAAAATGACAAGTATTACTGAATATTTATTATGTGCATCCACTATTCTGGATGTAAAAAAAGACAATATTACACTACATAAATTGTAAGAATCAAGTGATATTTGTGTTATTCATCTCTCAATACAGATTAGCTCCAGGCATGGGAATCTACCATAGCTTATAGACGATCCATGTCCTATTAAATTAGTTCTGAAATGACATTCAGAGGCTGTTGCTAATATTACAGTATTCCCATGCCACTAGTCTCTGGTGTGATGTGGAAAAGCTTAGAATGGAGATGGTATACAGTGGAGGAATCACGTGGAGATTCTGTAGAGCTAACAACAGTTGATTTAAAAGTGAAATAGTAAATCAAGCAATTATTTTGTCTAAATAAGGAGTAGACATTAAGCTACCTGAATATAATGCCCAAACCTACTTCTTCCATTAGAGAAGTAATATTTAGAGAGTTGAAATGTGGTTTTTGACTTTTGCCTTTTCTAGACCATTGGAGACAATCATTTGCTTGTGGAAAGATTGGATTCTATTGCAGATGAAATGCAATGTGAAAGAGCAACATAATATTCAGACTTTGGCATGTGAACTTACTGTCTATGAAAAGAATTTTCTATATTTCTTTATCCTTTTACCAACCATCTCCATTTATCATAACAGCAAATAAGCATGAATGATCCAGATCATAAAGTACTCTTCCAGTGTACAGAATATTCACCTTCTAGTGATCCATGTTTGAATAAGGATAGGATGTAGCATAAGCAAAAGAAAAAGCCCAAGTGTTCCTAGCACTAGTGTATAGAAGTGAGCAAAAGAGAAAATTGGAAGAAAGAAGAGTGAGTATTTATCCTACTTTCCCGGTTGGAGCCTTAGAGAGAAAGAATATGTGAGGTACCAAAGAGAGAGGGCAGAGGAAGCTCTTTCTGCTTGTGACTGACTACTGTTACCCCACAGTGATGTTAATGTACAGCTTGGTCAGCCCTGGGAGTTAGTTCACTGAGTCAGTGTTGGTTCCTGGGCAGCACAGACTGAGCTCTACAGGAATAAAGAGATGGCTGGGGAGTTTCCATAGAGATGCCTCCCTAGTGAAGGGAGTAGAGCAGATCACCAAGACAGGAATGAATACAAGTCACATCAGACCTCACAGAGATCTATAGTGCTGAGGGGAATAAGAAGAGATGTTCATCAAGGGAGGAACATCAAGTCCTGGCCAAGTGGACAAAATCCAGATCACTAATAAACTCAGATAGGCATGTAGCCACCAAGGCAAGTTGCCACCAAACAGATAAAAGATCTTAGAAGAGTCAGCAATACTATAGCTGAAGACCTCAACTCTTCCTGTTTATCGTAAGTTTACATAAATCCTTACCTCATCATGCTGCCCCCTCCCCTACACACACACAAATATACATACTTTATTAAAGAATGTCCAGGAGACAGAATCCTGAGAAATCTGGGAGATTGAGGTTTGCTTTTTTTTTTTTTTTTTTTTTTGACAACTTCAGTATTATTACCGAAGGGGCTGTTTAAATTATCCAATAAAATTAATCTTAAAACAATTTAGACCTTTTGTTCTTTTCCATTAGAAATCAGAGGAAAGGAGGAAAGGAATGTGTGTAGAAGGTCAGAGCTTCTACAGATAACATTTAAAATGAAGTTTCTAGACATTCAGGTATCAGGTTGCAGTGTAACATGCTAACCTTTGTGGCTAAATTTCCATGAAGTATTGGACAGACATGTTGCCAAAAGGAGGTTAAAAGAAGTATACAAAGAAGTAAAAAGGATTAAAATATGTTTTTATTTGATTTTACTTACAGTTGATATGACTAAGTGTTTTGTGGCATGTAGACATGTCTGTGGCTATCTCCTAACACTTACTGCTCAAGCTCTCTCATCAGTAGATATTAACAATAAATCAGCAAACAGAGCACTCTGAAATAATGTAATTATTTATTACCCTGAAGAGTTCCACTGAAGGCTGCTGTTAGTCAGCTAAAGAGAAAGAACAAGAGCCCCATAAAATAAGGTAGGTTTTTAGGGCTAATAATTCATGGACTTGGCAAACTTCAGACAAAGTTATTACCCCAGGAGAGACTTGATATGTAGCAAGTAAATGCTTTTTTTCCCTCCATAGACCTAGATTTTAAAAGACTTAATGGAAATGGTAGGTGAAAGTATAGGATTAAAATATATCATAATAATAATTCCAGTGTTCTAGAAAAGGAACTCTCGACAGAAAGAAATGAAAAGAACATATAAAAGAGAAGAATACAGACAAACTAGTAATGCCTCTGACAGAAACCTCACTGGTTTATTAGTCTTCATCTCTGGGAGTTTACAACTCATAAAAACATTCCAATAGGAGTCCTTTTCAGATTATATATTATTAAGGTTACCCAAAAGAAAGAACAAATTACATTTACTATGACTAAGGAAATCTTCTGGTCATAGAAAATGCATTAATGCTTAGGCAACAGTAAGAGGCTAAACATAGAACATTTTCAGTGTGTTAGTGGGTCTCAAAGACTCAAGTGTGCTAGAAAGGCAATAAAATTCTAAAAATAAACAAATATGACTAAAGTACATTTCCCTTGGAATAGGTATAATAATTTACTTTTAGCTTATGAAGTCCCAACTCTAAAATATGTGTGAGGATAGATACAAATATAATCAGGTAGATAATAATACCATATGCCTGCTTTTATACTAGGTGCTATGTAATGACATACAGATTAACTGAATCTTACAATCAAGGAACCTCTGCCCTATCAGGGAAGAGATGCATAAAATAACCAAGACTTAAAGTTGATGTCTGGAGTTCAGAGGAATGGAGAAAGTCATCACATTCTTAAGTGGGAACAATACAAAGAGCATTGTGGAGAAATTGGCAATTACATTAAAAATATGGAGAGACATACAGTAGATAGAAGAAGCATGGGTAAAACATGGATGTACAAAAGCTCAAAGTGTGCATCCTCACCTCGAATGCACAGCTACCTTATAATTTGGAGAAAAGGAGGAAGGTAAAAAAGAAAGGGAAAGAAAGAAGAAAGGAAGGGAGGAAGGGAGAGAAAGAGGGAGGAAGGAACAAGATAGAGAAGAAGCAGGGAGCAGAAAAATATTTTAAAATAACTAGAATTAACATCATCTGAGATAACTGAGACTGTACACATTGAACAAGAATAGAATGCGGCACTGCATGCTGGGACATGGGGCTTGGGGCTCTGGTTTCCCCAGACACGGTCCTGCGTCCTAAAGCTTCTCACCCTCTCTCGAGGCCCCGGCTTCGTCAGGCCTGAGCCGGACATTCACTTCCCCGGAGGAACCCAGGGATACCATCGGGGGACCACCGGGCCAGCATCCTTCAGAAAAACCATCCCCAAAGAGGAAGACGAATTGTTAAACATCTTAAAGTTTCAGGCCAGCATCCTTCAGAAAAAGCATCCCCGAGAAGGAAGACGAATCGTTAAACATCTTAAAGATTCAGCTCTGGCCTCTCGGAATTTGTGTCTTCTGCAGAGGAAACCCCAAGAAGACTGATCAGTTCTTCAATTCTAAAACAATGGCCCAGGGTTTGGTGACATTCGCCGACGTAGCCATAGACTTTTCTCAGGAGGAGTGAGCCTGTCTGAACTCTGCTCTGAGGGACGTGTACTGGGATGTGATGCTGGAGAACTACAGTAACATGGTCTCACTGGATTTGGAGTTAGCCTATGAGCCTAAGAATTTACCTACAGAAAAAAGCCTTCATGAAATACGCGTTTCCAAAAGGAATTCAGATAGAAGATGTAAATCCCTTGGCCATAACTGGATATATGAAGGTACGCCTGAAAGACCGCAGCGCTCAAGAGGCAGGTATGTCAATCAAATGATCATCAATTGTGTAAAAAGGCCCACTACTAGAGAAGGCACCCCTCCCAGATCCCATCAGAGACATCATAAGGAGAATTTCTTTGAATGTAAGGATTGCGGGAAGGCCTTTAGTCGTGGCTATCAACTTAGTCAACATCAGAAAATCCATACTGGTGAGAAACCTTACGAATGTAAAGAATGTAAGAAGGCCTTCCGATGGGGCAATCAGCTTACTCAACA
>CAUYQU010061768.1:0-43392 GCA_963574635.1 Cheracebus regulus
TATCATACTTTCAAGCCTTAATATTTTTATTTCCAGATATAAAATAAAATTTCCCATGGTATAATATCAATGAATAAATTTTAAAAAGTACAATGCGTGTTCCTAAATGGCAGTTAAATTAAAAAAAAAAAAAAAAAAAAAAAAGCAATTATAGCCCTTTCAGCCAGAACCATGTTATGTGAGCATTTAAAATTAAAGCCATAAAAAAAAATATCAGTCAGTCCTACAAAGAACAAAAGAATCTTAGAAACCAAATTGAGAAATGGACATGTATCTGTAATTAAACAAAGGGTACATTAAACAACATTAAAAGGAATAAAGAAGAGACCTGTTTAGCTTCATGTTTTTCACTAATATATATGTAATTATTACTAAATCACTTGACTTGGTTTCAATTTACTTATCTGTAACTGGTATATACTACATTAAATATCTTAAAGCCCAAGAATATATCTAAGATTCAGTTAAGGTGATTAATATATTTTCACCTTTAAGCAGAAGGCATTTTTCACTTAACAGAAATTTATAATTTAAGGAATTTATGAAGAAGGAAATCAGTTCATTAAGTTTGCACAATAACTACACAGAATTATTCAGTATTCACATATTCAAATGGCTAAGTTGAGGCTCAAAGACATGAAACAGGATGCCAATGTTCCACACTAACAAGTAACACAAGACTGGTAAGATTTAGGGCTTTAAAAATCCCAGTTTTTATACTGATTTATCTTCCCAATTCTATAATATTTTGATCATCTTTAACCTTTCACTGCATGAGGAAATAATATACACCTTGCCTTATCCTAATGGCATCACCTTCCTCAAGAGTGCACATGAACAGTACATGCTTTGGCTAGCTTCTGACAAATAGTACATTATTAGGTGATTAGGACTTTGCAATAGTCAAAAAGTATAATTTTTATATGTTCACAATCTCCTGAAGGATTGTAACCATTCAAGAACAGTTTATTAATTTCAGGATCTTCCCTGATATGATTCTCTTAATATTATGATGACTGACTAAATGTTTTAGCAACACTGGACTAGAATAATCCTCTGTCTTCGATTTGGATTGAGACAATATCCTTCATTGTCAGCCTGATCTGTTATTACAGTCTTTACTCCAAAGATACAGAAAGCAGTAAGAAAATCAAATTGATAGAAAAGGGAGTAGAGTGTAAAGGCTACTTCACAATCAGTAATACTCCTTGTAATGGAGTACATACACGATCAGTAATACTCCTTGTAAACTGCTATTTGTGACATACATTTAGTTATCACCGGACAAGGATCATCATGGCGGATGGGAGGCAGGACTAGATTGCAACTCCAGACAGAACAGCGTGCAGACGCTCACATGGTGAATTTTAGCTCCAGATCCACTGCAAGAACAAACCTGCAATCCCAAAAGGAAGTGGACTGCTCTTGCAGGACCCGGGAAACACCCTAAATACTGTGAGTGCCCCAACTGCGGATGTGGGAAAGGGAGACCCCCCTCTCCAGAATACACCCCCTGCACTGGAGAAACTGAAGGTCTGTTTGCAGAAGTTTCCGACTTTACCTGGAACTGACTCAATTTAGAGTGTCAAGCAAACTACAGGGGTAGAGGAAGCAGCAGAAAGGCCCTGGGAGCTTTCTGGGTCCCCAAGCAGGCCATTCCCTACGGGCATCACAGGGATCCATCAGGAAGGCGGCCAGAGGAGCAGGGGGTAAAACTCCACAGAGAGAAGGAAATGTCATTTGAACTTTAAAGACAAAGGGCACATTAATCTTGAGAGTTCTATGTTCTATGGCCCCACCCACTGCTGATCCCTCTCCATACTACTACAGCTGATGCTTTCTGGAAAAACGTCACCTCCCGGCAGGCCAACCAGCACAAACACAGAGCATTAAACCACCAAGGCTAAGAACCCTCATGTAACAATTTCAATAAGGCGAGAAGCCTCCTGGCCACAACTCTGAGTTGAGGGGTGGGGGACGCAAATCTGTGTGCAGACTCCACAGGCAAGGGAAGAACCAAGCCCTTTTCTTTTCCAATGAAGAGGTGGGTAGCCTAGAGCAAGTTTTCAAGCCCAACTCACCCATCGCCTGGAAACAGTCTTGGGGCTGATAGGGGAGGCACAGTGGGAGTGAGACTGGCCCTTCAGTTTGTGTGGGAGCTGGGTGAGGCCTGTGTCTGCCAGCTTCCCCCACTTCCCTGACAATCTGCATAATTCAGCAAGGTCAGCCATAATCCTCCTAGGTGCACAACTCCAGTGATCTGGGAATCTCACCTTCATCACCCACAGCAGCCCCAGCAAGACCCACCCAAGAAGAGTGTGAGCTCAGACATACCTAGCCTTACCCCCACCTGATGGTCCTTCCCTATCCACCCTGGTAGCAGAAGGCAAAGGGCACATAATCTTGAGAGTTCTATGTTCTACAGCTGCACCCACAGCTGGTCTCTCTCCATACTACTACAGCTGATGCCTTCTGGAAAATGTCACCTCCTGGCAGGAGGCCAACGAGCACAAAAATAGAGCATTAAACCACCAAAGCTAAGAACCCTCATGGGTCCATTGCAGCCCCCTGCCCACCACCTCCACCAGAACAGGTACTGGTATCCATGGCTGAGATCCCCATAGACAGTTCACATCACAGGACTCTCTGCAGACAACCCCCAGTATCAGCCCGGAGCCTGGTAGAGTCACTGGGTGGCTAGACCCAGAAAAGAAACAACCATCATGGCAGTTTGGCTTACAATAAGCCACATCCATAGGAAAAGGGGGAGAGTACTACATCAAGGGAACACCTTGTGGGACAAAAGAATCTGAACAGCCTTCAGTCCTAGACCTTCCCTCTGACAGAGCATACCCAAATGAGAAGGAACCGGAAAACCAACCCTGGTAATATGACAAAACAAGGTTCTTCAATACCCTCCCCCACCCCAACAACAAAAGAAAATCACACTAGTTCACCAGCAATTAATCCAAACCAAGAAATTCCTGATTTACCTGAAAAAGAAATCAGGAGGTTAGTCATTAAACTAATCAGGGAGACACCAGAGAAAGGTGAAGCCCAATGCAAAGAAATTCAAAAAATGATACAAGAAGTGAAGTAAGAAATATCCAAGGAAATAGATAGTTTAAAGGAAAAATAATAAAAAATTCAGGAAACTTTGGACATGCTTTTAGAAATACAAAAATGTTCTCGGAAGTCTCAGCAATAGAATTGAACAAGTAGAAGAAAGAAATTCAGGGTTCGAAGAAAAGGTCTTCAAATTAACCCAATCCAACATATACAAATAAAAAAGAGTAGGGAAATATGAACCAAGCCTCCAAAAAGTCTAGGATTATGTTAAACAATCAAACCTAAGAATAATTGGTGTTCCTGAGGAAGAAGAGAAATCTAAAACCTTGGAAAACATATTTGGGGAATAATCAAGGAAAACATACCCAGCCTGGCTAGAGACATGGACATCCAAATACAAGAAACACAAAGAACACCTGGGAAATTCATCACCTAGGCACACTGTCATCAGGTTATCCAAATTTAAGATGCAGGAAAGAATTGTAAGAACTGTGAAACAGAAGCACAAACCCTACAATCTAGAAAGGACTGGGGTCTTATCTTCAGCCTCTTCAAAGAAAACAATTACCAGCTAAGAATTTGGTATCTAGCAAAACTAAGCTTCATATATGAAGGAAAGACAGTCTTTTTCAGACAAGACAAATGCTGAGACAAATCGCCATTACCAAGCCAGTACTACAAGAACTGCTAAAAGTTGCTCTAAATCTTGGAACAAATCCTAGAAATACATCAAAACAGAACCTCTTTAAAACATAAATCACACAGAAAACATAAAACAAAAACACAAGTTAAAAAGCAAAAACAAAGAAACCAAAGCACACAGGCAACAAAGGGCACAATGAATGCAACAGGACCTTACATTTCAATACCAACATTGAATGTAAGTGGCCCACGTGCTCCATTTAAAAGATATACAACTGCAGAATGGATAGATAAGAACTCACCAACCAATTATCTGCTGCCTTCACGAGACTCACCTAACACATAAAGTCTCACGCAAACTTAAAGTAAAGGGGTGGGGTAAAAGGCATTTCATACAAATGGACACCAAAAGCAAGCAGGGGAAGCTATTCTTATATCAGACAAAACAAACTTTAAAGCAACAGCAGTTAAAAGCAGCAAAGAGGGACGTATAATGGTAAAAGACCTTGTTCAACAGGAAAATATCACAATCCTAAATATATAGGCACCTAACATGAGAGGTCCCAGATTTATAAAACAACTACTAATAGATCTAAGAAACGAGACAGACAGCAACACAGTAACAGTGGCGGACTTCAATACTCCACTGACAGCATTAGATAGGTCATCAAGATAGAAAGTCAACAAAGAAACAACAGATTTAAACTATACCTTAGAACAAATGGACTTAACAGATATATACAGAATATTTTATCCCACAACCACAGAATACACATTCTATTCAACAGCACATGGAACATTCTCCAAGACAGACCATATAACAGGCCATAAAACAAGCCTCAATAAATTTAAGAAAACTGCAATCATATTAAGCACTCTCTCAGACCACACTAAAATAAAATGGGAAATCAACTCCAAAAAGAACCCTGAAAACCAGACAAATACAAAGAAATTAAATAACATGGTCCTGAATGAGCACTGGGTTAAAAACAAAATCAAGATGGAAATTTAAAAATTCTTAAAACTGAATGCAATAATACAACTTACCAAAACCTCTGGATACAGCAAAGGGGATGCTAGAATTTAAGTTAATAGCCCTAAATGCCTACATCAAAAAGACTGAAAGAGCACAAACTGACATTGTAAGGTCACACCTCAAAGAATTATAGAAATAAGAACAAACCAAATGAAACCCAGCAGAAGAAAGGAAATAACCAAGATCAGAGCAGACCTAAATGAAACTGAAACAACAATAAAAAATACAAAAGATATATGAAACAAAAACCTGGTTATTTGAAAAGATAAAATTGATAGATCAAGAGATATTACAACTGACACCACAGAAACACAAAAGATCATTCAAGGCCACTATGAACATCATTACATACATAAACTGGAAAACCTAGAAGAGATGGATGAATTCCTGGAAAAAGACAATCCTCCTTGCTTAAATCAGGAAGAATTAGAGACCCTGAACAGACCAATAACAAGCAGTGAAATTGAAATGGTAATTAAAAAATTACCAAGAAAAAAAAAGTCCAGGGCCAGATAAATTCACAGCAGAATTCTACCAGACATTCAAAGAAGAATGGGTAGCAATCCTTTTGACACTATTCTACAAGAATAGATAGGTACCAATCCTTTTGACACTATTCTACAAGAGAAAGAAGGAACTAATTCATTCTATGAAGCCAGGATCACCCTAATACCAAAACCAAGAAAGAACATAACTGAAAAAGAAAACTACAGACCAATATCCTTGATGAACATTGATGTTAAAATCCTTAACAAAATACTAGCTAACTGAATCTGACAACACAGCAAAAAGATAATCCACCATGATCAAGTGAGTTTCATGCCAGGAAGGCAGGGATGGTTTAATATACACAAGTCAATAAATGTGATACACCACATAAACAGAATTCAAAACAAAAATCACATGATCATCTCAATAGATGCAAAAAAAAGCATTCAACAAAATTCAGCATCTTTTACGATTAAAACTCTCAGCAAAACTGGCATACAATATTGCTCAATGCAATAAAGGCCATCTATGACAAACCCATAGCCATCATAATACTAAATGGGGAAAAGTTGAAAGCATTCTCTCTGAGAACTAGTAGAACAAGACAAGGATGTCTACTCTCACACCTCCTCTTCAACATAGTACTGCAAGTTCCAGCCAGAGCAATTAGTCAAGAGAAAGAAGTAAAGGGCATCCAAATCAATAAAGAGGAAGTCAAACTGTCATTATTTGCTGACGATACAATGGTTTACCTTGGAAACTCTAAAGACTCCTTCAGAAAGCTCCTGAAACTGACAAAAGAATTCAGCAAAGTTTCCAGATATAAGATTAATGTACACAAATCAGTAGATCTTCTATACACCGACAGCAACCAAGGGGAGAATCAAATGAAGAACTCAATCCCTTTTACAATAGTTGCAAAAAATAAATTATTTAGGAATATACCTAACCAAAAAGTCAAAAAGACCTCTACAAGGAAAACTACAAAACACTGCTGAAAGAAATCACAGACGACACAAATGGAAACACATCTCATGCTCATGGATGGGTAGAATCAATACTGTGAAAATGACCATACCGTCAAAAGCCATGTACAAATTCAAGGCAATCTCCATCAAAATACCACCATCACTCTTCACAGAATTAGAAAAAACAATTCTAAAATTCACACGGAACCAAAAAAGAGCCAGCATAGGCAAAGCAACACTAAGCAAAAAGAATAAATCTGAAGGCATTACCTTACCTGATTTTAAATTATACTATAGGGCCACAGTCACCAAAACAGCATGGTACCAGTATAAAAAAGGCACATAGACCAATGGAACAGAATAGAGAACCCAGAAATAAACCCAAATACTTACAACCAACTGATCTTTGACAAAGCAAACAAAAACATAAAGTGGAAAAAGGACACCCTTTTTGACAAATGGTGCTAGGATAATTGGCAAGCCACATGTAGGAGGATGAAACTGGACCCTCATCTCTCACCTTAAACAAAAATCAACTCAAGATGGATTAAGGACTTAAACCTAAGACCTGAAACTATTAAAATTCTCAAAGATAACAATGGAAAAACCCATCTAGATATTGCCTTAGACAAGGATTTCATGACCAAGAACCCAAAAGCAAATGCAATAAAAACAAAGATAAATAGCTGGGATCTAATTAAATTGCTTTTGCATGGCAAAAGGAACAGTTAACAGATTAAACAGACAACCCACAGAGTGGGAGAAAATCTTCACAATCTATACATCTGACAAGGGACTAATATCCAGAATCTACAACGAACTCTAACAAATCAGTAAGAAAAAAACAACCCACCAAAAAGTGGGTTAAGGACATGAACAGACAATTCTCAAAAGAAGATATGCAAATGGCCAACAAACATATGAATAAATGCTCAATATCACTAATGATCAGGAAAATGTAAATCAAAACCAGAATGCGATACCACCTTATTCCTGCAAGAATGGCTATAATAAAAAAACCAAACAACAGATGTTGGCATGGATGCAGTGATAAGGGAACACTTCTACACTGCTGGTGGGAATGTAAACTAGTACAGCCACTATGGAAAACAGTGTGGAGATTACTTTAAGATCTAAAGTAGAACTACCATTTGATCCAGCAATCCCAGTACTGGATATCTACCCAGAGGAAAATAAGTCATTATACAAAGAAGATACTTGCACACACATGTTTATAGCAGCACAATTTACAACAGCCAAATCATGAAACCAGCACAAATGCCCATCAATCAACAAGTAGATAAACAAACTGTGGTGTGTGTGTGTGTGTGTGCTGGAATACTACTTAGCCATAAAAAGGAATGAATTAACAGCATTTGCAGTGACCTGGGTGAGATTGGAGACCATTATTCTAAGTGAAGTAACTCAGGAATGGAAAACCAAACATTGTATGTTCTCATGGATATGTGGGAGCTAAGCTATGATGATGCAAAGGCATAAGAATGATACAATAGGCTTTGGGGACTTGAGGGGAAGAGTAGAAATGGGGGAAGGGATAAAAGACTATAAATATGGTGCAGTGTATACTGCTCAGGTGATAGGTGAACCAAAATCTCACGAATCACCACTAAATAACTTACGTAACCAAATACTACCTGTTCCCCAATAACTTATGAGAAAAAAATTAGTTATCAGGCGAATACATTGCTAGAGTTTCTCTTTTAGCATTTGTACGTTCATTGTTCAGTTTTAGTAAACATTATAATTTAATACTGTATAATGTTAACATTATAGTAGTTCAAAGTACTACTTTTAATCTTTGGAGAAACATCTTTCTCCTTTAAATAAATTATTCCAAAACTTTAATGCCTTAGGTATGCTTTTACAAATACGGGGTAAAACTCTACCCATTACAAAAGAAAAAATATACATGTAATACAAGTCAGTGAGAGGCCAAGTAACAGCTGACTTTGCTAGAAAAGTAAAATCAAATTGAATTCTCCAAAACAGAAACAATTAGACTCTTGCCATAATTTTTATGCCAAATTAAGTCAGATGAACATATTTAACACTATTAGTTCCTCTTGTCTCATTATCTTATTTTCATGTATGAATATAAACATGTATATATAAAATGTAAGAAAAAAGTCAAAAAATGCTTAAAAAGTTCTCAATTTCTACCATGTTACTTGCTGTGAATTTATATATTTTTAATACATACACTCTTTCATTAATTTGTCAATCATTTATTAGATAACTAACATGTATATAGCACTATGCTAGGAACTAGAAGACAGGTAGAGTAAGTACATACCCTAACATTGAAAATATAGAAAGTTATTAAGTATACATCTCTTATAAAACTACAGATCTTGCAAATTTGTAAGAAGACTAAATTACTTTTTTTTTTTTTTTTGAGACAGAGTCTTGTTCTGTCACCAAAGCTGGAGTACAGTGGTGCTATCTTGGTTCACACCAAACTCTGCCTCCTGGGTTCAAGTGATTCTCATGCCTCAGCCTCCTTAGTAATTGGGATTACAGATGCATACCACCACACCCAGCTAATTTTTGTATTTTTTAGTAGAGATGGAGTTTCACCACATTGGCCAGGATGGTCTTGAACTCCTGACCTCAGGTGATCCACCTGCCTCAGCCTTCCAAAGTGCCGGAATTACAGGTGTGAGCCATCGTGCCCAGCCACTAAATTACTTTTAATCAGAAACTGAATAATATCAATTTAATGAAAGTAACTGTTTGAGCAAGGCCTTGAGAATCTATAGAATGTGGGCATTAGAAGATGAGGCAAAAGGACAATCCAAGAAAACACAGTGAGAATAAAAATTCAGACAAATCAATTGTAAGGTACAATGGAGGATCAGCAAGTAAAGAAATAAAGATAACTAGGACCAAAACATAAAAACACCTCATAAAGTAAGTTGTTGGAACTTTATTTAGCATGTAATGGAAAGCTCTTGAAAGTACTCGATCAAAGAAAGGTTGATCTAAGAATGCAACTACTTAAGAAAGCTAAGCAGAAGATAATAAGCACCAAAACAAGATACACATAGTGGGAATAAAGACAAAGGTTAGGAAGTAAAGCTAATAGGACTAAAAGTGAATGGAATCAGAAGAGAACCATGTACCAAGTACCATGTCTACATGACTGTATGGGCAACAGAAATTATCAACAGAAACAGGAAATCAAAAGAACAGGAAAGGAAGGTGATAAATTTAACTGGGGACATGCTAAATCTAAGTTCATCATGAAACAACCATGAGGTACTAATAGTCAGAAACACAGGATAGAAGCTGGGAAAATACGAATTTGATTTAGAGGGGAGACTCACTAGAGCTAATCATTAGATTCATGGGTATAGATGAATTCAAAATGTGAATGCTCAGCGAGAAGAACCAAGGATAGCAGTGCTGGAATATTTACACTTAGGTTACAAGAAAGGAAAAAGAAGGCCAGGCATGGTGTCTTAAACCTTTAATCTTACCACTTTAGGAGGCCAAAGTGGGAGGATCATTTGAGGCCAGAGTTCAAGACCAACCTGAGACTCAGTCCCTACAAAAAACTGAAAAATTAACCAGGCATGAAAGTGCATGCCTGTAGTCTCAGCTACTTGGTAGGCTGAAATGGGAGGATCACTTGATCCCAGGAGTTTGAGGCTGCAGTGAGCTATGATTGTTGTCACTGTACCCTAGCCTGGGTAACACAGTGACTCCCTGTCTCTAAAAACAAAATTTAAAAAGTGAAAGAAAGAAGAAGGAGATGGAGAAGTTAAGAGACAACAGGATGTAGTATGACCTTAACCAAGACAAACCTTTGACAGGTGGTAATGGTAAAAAATTGGATATGCTGCAGGAACTGAAGAAGAGACCTTGAATTTCGAATCAATAAACCTAACCTAAGATGCAAAAGGTTGCAGACTGAATTGAAGGTGAAAAATCAGAGACCACAGACACGGATTTTTTTTTTTTTTACAATGATGGGGGTTGTTTTCATATTTCAACAAATAAATCTCATGTGAAAAGAGAAAGTAACTACAGTACATCAAGAAGGCAGCTAGACTTAAAAGGGGGCTTCTTTTTGATTCTGAATAATACAAAAGTATTTTCATGCAAAGCAGTAAAGTTGCCACTAGGGAATAATGTTGAAAATAAGGGTAAAATAAAGTTTGATAATTTACAAAGTACTTTCACATAAATTATCTCAACAACTAAAGCTAAGGAAGTTAAGTGACTTGCCCAAGTTCACACAGTGTAATTTAATCCTGAAATGCAAAGGTGCTGAAGATTGGATGCTTCTGTTAAAAACATTTTTAAGGCCAGGTACAGTGGCTCATGCCTGTAATCCCAGCAGTTTGGGGGGCCGAGGCAAGTAGATCACCTGACATCAGGAGTTTGAGATCAGCCTGGCCAACATGGTGAAACCCCATCTCTACTAAAAATACAAAAAAATTAGCTGGGTGTGGTGGCACATGCCTGTAGTCCTAGCTACTCGGGAGGCTGAGGCAGGAGAATCACTTGAACCTGGGAGGTAGTGGCTACAGTGAGCCAAGATCGCACCACTGTACTCCAGCATGGGTAACAAAGCAAGACTCCATCTCAAAAAAAAAAAAAATTAATTTCAGCTCCATTGCTGTTACTTAATCATTGATATGATTTGGGATCTGTGTCCCCACCAAACCTCAAATTAAAAGTAATCCCCAGTGTTGAAGGTGGGGCCAGGTGAAAGGTGTTTGGATCATGGGGGTGCCATCCCCTTCATGATGAGTAAGTTCACACAAGATCTGGTTGTTTAAAAGTGTGTGGCCCTTCCCACTCTCTCTTATGCCCTCTCTAATCATGTAAAATGTGTGTTCCTGCTTCACCTTCCACCATAAGTAAAAGCTCCCTGAGGCCTCCCCAGAAGCTGAGCAGATGCAGGCACCATGCTTCTTCCTGTACAGCCTGTAGAACCATGAGCCAATTAAATTTTTCTTTATAAATTACTCAGTCTCAGGTATTTCTTTATAGCAATGCAAGAGCAACTTAACACAATCATTCTGTACCCTACCTATTCAATCTTGTAACTGGAATGATAATGCTTACATGTTGTTATATGTGTCTAATGAGATAATGTGCAGAAAATGCTAAGCCTTACTAACACACAGTTTAAAACAAAAAAGTTAGTTGATTCTGAGAATAAGAGCCCAGGTTTTCTAACTGCAAGTTACAAACCCACTCTTTGTTCTACGAATTGCTGACAAAAGAAATAGGATAATGATGCAGGTTAGAAATAAAAGGGAGTATGAAATAATTAAACAATGGGAAGAGTCTCTAAAAAACGTAGGCTACAACTTTGAGATACGCAGAAAGAATAATGCAAATGAAGAGAAACATTAGTGAGGAGGAAAAGAAAACTAAGAAAGATAAAGGAAAACACTGAAATTGCCAATCATCAATGGAGAATTAAGATAAACTAAGTAAAAATAGGAGGTAGTGAATCTACAGCCATCTGTCACCACCACCAGTCCTGTCCCTGAACAAAGAAAGAATGAAAATAGCTTAACTGCATAGAAGAGACAACTTACAGGAATACCTTTTCTATTGCACTTCATTTTACTGTGCTTCACAGACACTGCATTGTCTACAATTAAAGGTTTGTGGTGATCCTATGTGGAGCAACTTTATTGATGCCACTTTTCCAACAATATGTGATCACTTTGTGTCACTGTGGCATATTTTGACAATTTTCACAATATTCCAAATGTTTTCATTGTAATTATATATGTTATGGTGATTTGTGATCAGTGATCTCTGATGTTAATATTGTAATTGTTTAGGGGTGCCATGAACAGCACCCATAATAAACAGTGAACTTAACTGATAAATGTCATGTGTGTTCTAACTGCTACACTGACCAGCCTTTCTTCTGACTCTCTCTCCCTCTACTTGGCCTTCTCTATTCCCTGAGACAGAAAGGCCTAATAATGAAAATAAGCCAATTAATAACCTGAAAATGACCTCTAAGTGTTCAAGTGAAAGAATCACATCCCTCTCACGTTAAATCAAAAACTAGAAATGATTAAGCTCAAAGAGAAAGGCAATGCTGAAAGCTACAACAGGTCAAGAGATAGGCCTTTTGCCCTAAACAGCCAAGATCTGATTGCAAAGGAAAAGTTCTTGAAGAAAATTAAAAGTGCTACTCCTGTGAACATACGAATAATAAGAAAGCTTAACAGCCTTATTGCTGTTATGAAGAGAGTTTAAGGGGCTAGATAGAAGATCAAACCAACTGTAACATTTCCTTAAGCCAAAGCCTAATCCAGAGTGAGGCCCTAACTCTCTTCAATTCTTTGAAGGCTGCAAGAGTTAAGGAAGCGGCAGAGGAAAAGTCTGAAGGTAGCAGAGGCTGGTTCATGCAGTTTATGAAAAGAAGCCATCTCCATGACATAAAAGTGCAAGGTGAAGCAAGTGCTAATACAGAAGCTGCAGCAAGTTATCCAAAAGATCTAGCTAAGATCAGTGATAAAGCTGGCTACAAGAAATACATTTTCAATGGAGGTAAAACAGCCATCTATTGAAAGAAGATATCATTTAGGACTTCCATAACTAGAAAGAAGTCAATGCCTGGCTTCAAAGCTTCAAAGGACAGGCTGACTCTTGTTAGGTGAATGCAGCTGGTGGTTTTAATGGAAACCATCACTTATTTACCATTCTGAAAATCCTTTGGCCTTTAAGAATTATCCTAAATCTACTCTGCCTATGCTCCATAAATGGAACAACACAGCCTGGATAACAGCCCATCTATTAACAGCATGATTTACTGAATATTTTAAGCCCATTGTTCAGACCTACTGCTAGGGAAAAAAAACAATTATTTTAAAATATTAAGGCTTGCTGACAATGCCCTTAATCACCCAAGAGCTCTGATGAAAATGAACAAGGAGATTAATGTTACTTTCATGTCTACTAACACATCCATTCCATAGCCCATGAATCAAAGACACATTTAGATTTTCAATCTTATTATTTAAGAAAAACATTTTGTAAGGCTATAGCTTCCATAGATAGTGATTCCTCTGACAGATATAGGCAAATAAACTGAAAACCTTCTGGAAAAAAACGCATCAGTTTAGATGCCATTAAGAACATTCACAATTCATAGGAGAAAGTCAAAATGTCAATATTAACAGAAGTTTAGAAGATGACTCCAACCTTCAGGGATGACTTTGAGGGATGAAGACTTCAGTGGAGAAAATAATTGAAGATGTGGTAAAAATAGCAAGAGAACAAGAATTAAAAGTAGATCAAACTTGAACAGATGAGGAGTTGCTTCTTTTGGATCAGCAAAGAAGGTAGTTTAGTGAGGTGGAATCTACTGTTGGTGAAGATGCTGTGAATATTGTGGAAACAACAAAGGATTTACAAAATGTAAACTTAGTTGATAAAGCAGAGGCAGAGTTTGAGAGGACTGACTCCAATTTCAAACAAATACCTTTGCCACTAATTAAATCCACTAATACCCTTCCACCCTCTGGTAACCATCATTCTGTTCTCTCTGTCTATGAGTTCAATTGTTTTAATTTTTTTTAGCTCCCACAAATAAGTGGGAACATAGAAAAGTTTGTCTTTCTGTGCCTTGCTTATTTCACTTAACATAATGACCTCCAGTTCCAACCATGTTACAAATGACAGGATCTCATTCTTTTTTTGTGACTGAGTAGTAGTCTATTGTGTATATGTCCAACTGAAGTAGTATAGCATAATTTGTACAGGAACCAATTACCCAGTTGGGTTGGGAAAAACATGTCCAGTTTATGCTGACTAAACTCTCAATGCTGAAAGAAATGAATTACCTCTAGATTACTTCTCCTTGCCTTTTCTTCTTCCAAATCTTTTCTCAGTTTTTCCAGTTCTTTCCTAAAAATAAAATACTTATTACTGTTAAGTCTTTCATTAAACAATTTATCTGACTAATATTTATAGGATTTTTATTACCTAACCTCCCAGTACATGGGAAAAACCTAAGGACAACAGCAATGTAAATTAAGAAAAATATAAGTTTCTCTAGTTTGAATGGTTCAATATAACAGTTAAAAATTCGGCAAAACCAAGGCAAATCTATCTAGATTTGAAATTAAGACCAAGAAATTAAGCAAATTCAGAGCAGCTCATAAAATCAAGATAGAAATAATACCTAACCTTTAGAAGAAATTTTCTGTATTCAGCTATCATACATTTTCCAGGTTGGAAACCTCAAAGCCCAAGCAATTTGGCAAAGTGACTATTGAAACATCACAATACAAGGCAAGTTAACAGTTTATCTGATAAGATAACCTAGACTTTAAATTTCTCTATTTTTAAAAATGAAATACCACATTAAAATCCAAAAACCAAACAAATTTAAAAATCTAGCCAATAATCTCTCTTAATTCATGTTTTCATCTTCCTGTGTTCCCTTCTAAACTTTCTATACCATTGTTCTTTTTTCTATAGCTTTAAGTGAATATTCAATATTATGCCTTTTCACAAATTTTAAACTATTTTCATGCTGCTAAAATTTTCATATTTATAACTGCTGCTTGGTATTCAAATATCCAGGTTTTTTGTTTGGCTGATTCATTATTCTGGAGACAGAAGCAGTGGAAGGAATCTAGGAATGGTATAGAAGGAATGGGAGGAATATGTTAGCGTATCAAATTTCTAAATCAAAAGTATGGACATTTTCAGTCTCAACATATACTAGAAAAATTCTTCAGAGTACTGACTGTAGAAGTAACAGCTTGAAAAAGTAAAGAAAAAACTCATGAAGAAGAAATTATAAGGAAGGAATTTCAAAGTTATTTATATAATGTTTCAAAACTAACTTAACAATAATTTGTGATATTTAAGCTATAAAGATCTACTATCATAAGAATAAAGCAAAAACTTCTGAACTCCAAGTCAACTAAAGAAATAAAATATTACCATTACCTCTGATATCCCAAAAAGTGATCCTCTTTCCTTAATCCTATCTGCCACTCTCTGCCATAGAAAAAGTTTTATAGTATTTATTATTCACTTGTTCTTCTAATTTTGCCACATGTACAAATATATTCTTACGACAATATATTTTCTGGTTTGGTATGCTTTTCAACTTTATATAAATAAAATATACTGACTGCATGTATGCTTCTGACCTGCTCCTTCCCCCCAATGTTTAGATTAATTCATTTTGATGTTGAAATTTATTTTTACTGTTGTATGCTGTGTAGCATTTGTTTTTTAATATACTAATAGTATTTAGCCCTTCTCCTGTTGATGCTTTCTACATTAAAACAAAACAAAACAAAACAAAACAAAACAAAACAAAAAAACCTGCCATCTAGTTTCACTTTTCCAGAGGAACTCAAGATATTGAAAAGACCCTTTGGAAAGACTTCTAAAATGTTTGGTATGTGTTTTAAAATATAAATATATATATATATATATATATATATATATATATATTCACACACACACACATACATATATATATATATAAATCAGAAATATTTTATTCATTCTAGAGCTAATTTAAGAGCACCTACAGGCAATATGTGTATGTAAAACAGTACATGGTATAAAAAAGGTAAAACAACAAAATCAAATCAGGAGAGTTCTCTAACTAGTACATGGGTGGTGATCAATGAATATTTACTGGACAAGTAAACTTACAGCTTATAATGTGTGTGCTGCAGAATTTACAAAAAGAATCTTTCAAAACAGATGAACTAAAGGATTCCAAGAAATATCTATCACGTATTAAATTATAAACTCTCTCTCTCTATATATATATATACACACACATCATATATAATATATAAAATATATAACATATTTTTAAGTAGTCATCCAAAATACACTTTTTGTTTCTAAGAAATACTTGTAAGTTTTCTACAAACTCCAAATACCTTAAACTGTTAATCTCAATATTGTTTTTAATAAGATTCCTAGGCCACCTTAAAATTGGAAAAGAAATGATAAAATCAGGCTCACAGGTACATGGCCTCTGGCCATAACTTTTCTGTGTTTTATTTTTTGTTTTTTTATACTTTTCATTTGGCTATAACTTTTATACCATATTCTGAGAAATCTTTTTAGAAGGGAAGTTGAAGACAAGGGATGAGCACCCTCACTCTCAATTCAATTAGATTAGCTGCTTTTTTTTTTTTTTAATCTATTTTACCTACTGGGCTTTTGTAGAATTATGCTTCAAAAGCCAACAAGTTTTAAAATTCAAATACTAGTGGTTACAGAAAAGATCTCTAAAACAATAGATAATACGGGTTTGAGTTCTAGCTCTGTCATTTAAGAACTGTGTGATCTTGGATAAATAACTTTATCTCTATAAACTTTTATTTCTTCATTTAAAAAGCCAGAGGGGGAGTTCACCTACAATAATGATCTTGTAAATGTGTTTTAGCTCTAAAAGTCCCTAACTTTCAACTAGGGTATGTCTCAACATATACCATATCAAAAAATTTTCAGAGTTAAGGGAAGGGTTTTAGAGATCACCTATCCCAACGCATTCATTTTATAAATGTCCAACTCAACCTTGCAGAAACAGTAATCAAATCCTCGAAAACTAAGTTAACTATATGTATAGATACATACCAGATCCAAAATACAATGTTTTTCCTAGTAGTTAAAAAAACTAATTAATCATGTCTGATCAGAAGATTTCTAGCCTAAAATTATGGTTATGTATGTACATTTTCCACAATACAGTTACTAGAATAACTTTACCAATTTGCAAAAAGAGAAAAGCACTGTTAATGAAAATTTCTTTGAAAACACGCTTGCTCATACCAGAGACTTTTTTTGAGACAGGGTCTCGGTTTTGTTTTTTGCATGTTCACAGCTCACTGTAGCCTTGACTTCCTAGGCTCAAGAGAGCCTCCCACCTCAGCCTCCTAAGTAGCTGGGACCATAGGGATGTGCCAACATGCCTGGCTAATTTTTTTTTTCTTTTTTGCAAAGATGGCATTTTGTTATGTTGTCCAGGCTGGTCTTGAACTCCTGAACTCAAGCAATCCTCCAATCTTGTTCTTCCAAAGTGCTAGGATTATAGTTATGAATTACCACACCCAGCCACAGATTAGATTTTTACTTAATAAGGTTTTTAAAAATTCTTTATGCATGAGTTAAGTAGTACTCATAGGAGAAGAGAAGGGCTACTTACCCATGATCCTTTTTCAGTGCTTCTACAGTGCACAACAATTCAATAATCTGGGCTCTAAGTTCATCCAGGAAATTTTTTTTCTCATCATCTGTTTCTACTTTAGGTTTGATTTCTAATGGAGTCAGGAAAGCAGTTGTATTTGCTTTAGAAGCACTGGAAGGTGTTGAAAGGTACACAGATGGCTGAAAACATAATAAAAAAAAATCTTTTTATTTTTATTTAATATTACATTTAAGTTTAAAAGATTTTTACAGCAAGAAGAAAAACAATTAAGTACTTCAAGATAAATGGCAAATTTGGAAATTCAAAAGTAACTTGATGTTCATAACGAGAAAAATTGCCAGACAACTAAAGAATAACTTTGTAGTCACTTACTAGTGACATTTTTGTGGGAAATGACAATGACTTTATTAAAAGAAGAAAAAAGGAAAAAAGAAAAATCCATCAAATGTATCTTATGGATGGTTTGCCTAGTGAAGTAGAAGCAAGAATGTAACAGCATTATAAAGATTATTTTGATCTTCCATATTCAATACTTACTATGTGGAATGTCCAAAGAGCTTCACTTAAAAGTAATTGTGAACAATTTAATAGGTTCAGGAATAGTTACTAAAATGAGTCCATAGCCTGGCACTCCTTACTATTTCACTAAAATAATAGCAGGTCATTTTAGTAAAATGTCAATAGACTGCTGATGACAGCTAAGAAAATCAGATTATGTGTATTTAATAAACTGGAAACACTGACAAAAATGCCCTGAAATGAAATCAAGGAATAATTTAGGAGGAAACCTAAATAACCTTCTTAAATGTGTGTCAGTTGTAGTAAAACTATGTTAAATAAAAATGGAAAAAATTTTGACAAGACACCTAACACCATGTAACAGATGAAAGGACCCACGTACAGCATTCGGCATTCATTCCAGTATATACTGAATGCTTAATTATAATGATAAGCACCAAGCTAGGTAAGTACTATACAAGTGTTTTTTTCTGACCATAAGAATATATGTTTAATGGAGAAATGAAAGAGATGTATAGATCTATGCCTAAAAAAATATGAAATATGTAAAATAATGTAAGCTCTTTCAAAAATATTTGCAGAAAATAGTGTGACAAAGCTAAACAACTCAATTTTTCATCAATAATTATTTTATTTTGTGGGAGAAGAAATAATTCTTCATAGAAAACACCTTAAATTCCGTATCTTTGATGTCCACAAAGAATCCCAGAAAGTCAACAAATCTTAAGACAACAATGCACCTCACCTTTGGAGAGTAGCATGTATCTTTTTTTAATTCAGATGGCTTTAAGTTGGCACTATCTTCTTCTTTTGGTAACTTGAAGATTTTTTCAGGGCTGTGAGTTGGCTAAATGATTATTTAAAAGTCAAGAGACATAGCAGACCAAAGAAAGAAAACGTAGTAAGTCTTTGGATAATAAAGCAAGTAACTTTTACAGATTTTCAGCTGCTACTGTTGCTGATATCCCATTACTATATTAATAGGATGTTACATACTTTCAAGCTGAATAATACATTTGCATATCTTGAGGGCAAAAACAACTTTCCTCTTAGCAAGAATTTTCTCCACTTAGATAATTTTAAAAGTATTATAGTATTTAAGAGCTAATATACAGTGCCACCAGTATTCCAGGCAATGTAGAAAAAGCATAAAAAGAAGTTAACGCATTTAGACACAAGGAAAAGTACTACAAAAACAATGAATATTTCACGATGATCATCAGAGAAATACAAATCAAAACCACAATGAGGTATCACCTCACCCTAGTTAAAATGGTTTTCATCCAAAAGATAGGGAATAACAAATGCCGGCAAGGATAAGGAGAAAATGGAACCCTCGCACACTGTTGGGGAGAATGTAAATTAGTACAATCACTATGGAGAAAACTTTCGAGGTTCCTCAAAAAACTAAAAATAGAGCTACTAACTGATCCAGCACTGCTACATATACCCCCCACCCCCAAGAAAAAGGGAAATTTGTATGTATATCAGAGATATCTGCATTCCCATGTTTATTGTGGCACTATTCACAAGAATATAGCCAACAATTGGAATCAACCTAAATGTCCATCAGCAGACAAATGGATAAAGAAGATGTGGTTCATACTGACAATGGACTACTATTCAGTCACAAAAAAGAATGAGATCCTTTTATTCGCAACATGGATAGAACTGGAGGTCATTTTGTTAAGTGAACTAAGCCTGGCATAGAAGGACAAACTTTGCATGTTCTCACTTTAAAAATTAAAACGATTGAACTGATGGAGATAGGAACAGAAAGATGGTTACTAGAGGCTGGGAAGGGTGTTAAGTGGGGTGGGGGTTGGGATGGAGGAATGGTTAATGAGTCTGAAAAATAGAAAGAGTTAAGACCTAATATTTGCTAGCAAAACAGCGTAACTACTAGTCAAAAATAATTTAACTGTACACTTAAAAATAACTAAAAAGTACAATTGGACTGTTTGTAACACAAATGATAAATGCTTGATGCGATGGATACCGCTTTTACCTGCATTTTATGCCTGTATCAAAATATCTCACATAACCCATAAATATACACATCTATTATGCACCCTCAAAAGTTAATTTTAAAAATTTAGAAAAAGGAAAAAACAACACTGAATATTTCAGGGGAAAATTTTTTCTCAATCTTTCCTAAAGTGAGTATCTGCTGCTCAATTTTAATATCTGTTGTTGAAAGACAAATTAAAAAAGTTCTTTCTTTGAAGCACCTTAAAAAGGTTCTTCACCTTTTAACCCTGTGCTTTGTGGCTAAAGCCTCATAATAATTTCCTACTGATTCTGTAACCTTCCATTCCAGACCCTGGTGGAACCAACACACCTCTCTCCCTCTCTATCTCCTTAAGTACCAGCATTTGCTACTTGAGTATAACAGCTATCCTCCTGATTTTTAAACTTCGGTAGAGCTATAAATCCTCTATTTTCAAATGGACTCCGTATTTGCTAAACCTAGCGTAGTTTACAACAATTAGGTGAACTCACAGAATGTCCACCATTGAAGCGGCCTGGCAACCTTCTTCCAGGCATCTTTGGTCTATTTGCAGTGAGATGAAGCAAGTTTTCTGAGGAAGCTATGTCATCAAAATTTACAACATCTAGAAAATAAAAATAAACATTATTTGCTAAGAGAACTATACCTTTTTAGAGGTAAAAAATAATGTTTCAGTTTTTGGACAAACTATAAATTAAAAAGAGTACCACTACTTTGAACAACTCACAATTAACCTGTGCTTTTCATATGCATTTGGAAAACAACACTCACCCTTAAAAGAAAAACAAACATCCTCTTTACCTGATACATTTATATAGCATACGATTTTATTAACACTATAAAGGTTGTTTCCAAATAGAGACCTAGATCTCAAAAAAAAGTTCTTAGTGAAAAATAAATCTATTTCATAAACTATAGTAGCATAAAAAACTCATCTTAAGTTCCTAACAACAAAAAAAATCTACTTCTTAAACTCATAAGATTTCAGAAAATCTGCATGTAAAATCTGTTTTAAACTTCAAAAAGTAGAATATTCAAATGTTAAGAATTAAACTTTATCTGGCACCCTGCCACTTTTGATTTGTGTTTCTCAATATAAAGCAAAAGCATGATTTAATGTATCTTTATGTCTATATGTATGTGCACAGTATTAGGTGGGACTCAAACTGTTTATAGCTCACTGCATCTTTGCTTAGACATTATCATGTTTAGCTATCATAAGACAGCAACAAATCTAAGGCAAATCAGATAACACCCTCCCCTCCGCCCCCCCAAAAAAATGCTACATGGATTACCAACTTATTTCCTCATCATCAAAGGCTGGCAGACCTTTGACCCAATAACTTGGATTTAAGGACAGATTTGCTCTAAAACAATGATATGTAATACCTTGCCTTTTTCTAGATGATTCAGAAAATTTTACTAAAGGAAATGTATTTAACGCTGAAGTCCAGATATCTATATATTCATCAAGAACCCTAAGGGTAAACTATTACAGATACTTCCATTTTCAATATAACCTTCCTTTACCCCAGATTCCAAACTCAGGATGTTAACCACAGCCAAAACGTTCTACCTAACAGCAGATTCCTTTGGTCTAATCATCCAGATCTGTATTAATTCTTCATATCACTATCTGCCTAGATGTTTATAATACTTTCTGTCAGATATTTGTATGTTCTAACTCAGTTATTTGTTTCTTAAAAGAGATCTAAAGACGCTCATCATCACTGTCCTAAAAATTTATTCATCAACTTTACTTATTTAGAGAATGTGTTTAAGGGATGGAGGACACAAGGGTAAGGCAGAAAAAGAGGCATCATTGTGTGGTAATATGCATTTTATAACTAGAAGAATTTGATAACTTAATTGTTTTTCCAACAATTTCTTTGTGTGTTCTCACTTGTATCAACTTACTAAGTTGAACAGATACTCTAATATGCTTGGTTTAATTTTTGAGTCTTTTGATAATTGTAAGTAATCATGAAATATAACAAATCATAATAAATGACTTAATGAAAAATGCATTATATAAAATCTGAAAGAGATTGAATTTAAATATATATTTAAATGTCACGTTATTTGTAGATATAAAGAAAACAAACAGTAATTTTAAAAGATGTTAAAATATGTTATAGTTTGAAGGGTGAAAAATTGCTTTTACACTGATGTGTGCATTAACAATCCACAAAGAAAAAACCTTAACAAGTACAATCCAATCATTTTAGCCTGTAGAGATTATTTTCAAATGCATATTTAAGCAACTTGCAGAAAGAAAAAGAAACAAACAGAAAAACACAGGAAAAGACAAAGAAAAATTAAACTGAAAGGGTAAATAAAACATAGATTTACAAAACTGTACACCATGCTCATGTAAAATGTCTTCTGTATGTCCCGTTTTGAATACAACACCAAGACAAGTAACTTTACTATTCTAAAACTCTCTCAGGTTCTCCATTTAAGCCATTGGGTTAGTAAAATGGAACAGTGCACATTTTGGACTCATGACATATCTAAATGCTTTTAAATTTACCTAAGAGGGATAACAATGGATTTACACTGTACACATGGCATAACAGGAATGACAATCACTTTGCTTATCACACTTGTCACTCTGCCAGCCGCTTAAAATTCTGCATGTTGCTAGGAACACATAAAATTTTTAAAAATCAAAATGAAATATCCAATTTGGGGAGAAAATAAACTAGTTTTTATGGTTGCCAATTTTCTTTAAAAAATTGTATCAAAAGAGTATTTTAAACTAATCGGGAGACTTTTCCAAAGTGAATTTCATTTTATCTAAAAATGGAAAACCAAAAGGGTTAGAATAAATAGACAGACAGACATGTATACTTTCAGTAAAATTACAAAGAAAAATCAATGTGCACCACCTATTTATATTGAAAATACTATTTTGATTGCTTTATAAACTTTCATCTTACCAAAATGGAGAAGGGTAGAATAATTTTCTGACACGTAAGAAGGGAAACATGGCAAACAGGCTAGGAAACAAAATCTGGAAAGAAAAGTCAAGGATAGGAATGTCTAGAAAAAAGACTAAACCAAAATAATTATTTTACAAAACAGGAAAAAAGAACAGCTGTAGAATGAATAAAACCATTTCAATGTTTGGCATATAACTATTTGCAGGTTATCTAACTTACACAAGATGTGTATTAGATTTTAGGTTTATTCCTTTGTCTTTCAAAGGAAAAAATCATTATTAATTTCAATATGCATTAGGCTAGAAAGCTCTATTTTATTACTCACTGAACACCAAGACAGCTTCCAAAAGGATGGCTTAGTGCTTTAAGAGGCCAGAGTAATAAATCAGTATGTTAACATCTCATAATGTAGTTATAACTAAAATTAAATCACCCTTTAGTCAACTTTTAGTCTTTAACCCATGATAGAAATTACAGTGATGAAAAGCAATTTTAATTCTATGGTATCAAAGAAGAAAAATATGTTAAATGTTGCTTTAAAATAGCTCATTATAAAAATATGACAATACGATCTTTATAATATTTCATACATATATAAATAAAAATTCACTAATGCCTTATATGGTTCTTACAGGTCTTGAATATGGTATAATCAAGGAAACTATTAGAAACTATTTTTTTTAAAATCCTAATTTAGACATAGGCTCACTCACTTTTTTACAGTATATGTACTCAACAAGTACCTACTAGAAAAATTCCACCATAAATTCTTTCTGGAAGAAATGAGTAAATATTGGAAAAGTAATTTTTAAAAAATAGATCAACTATCAAACAAACCTGAAGAAAAAGAAATGTGTTTCCTTATTCAACAGTGAATGCTTCCATCAAATAATATGTTTCTTTAAAATTGTTTTTGTTTGTTTTTGAGACAGGGTCTCACTTTATCACCCAGGGTGGAGAAAGGCCCATGATTAAGGCTCACTAAAACCTCCAACTCTCAGGCTCAAGCAATCCTCTCATCTCAGCCTCCCTCCCTAGTAGCTGGGACTACAGGTATGCACCACCATGCCCAACTTTTTTGTTTGTTTGTTTTGTTTTGTTTTTTCCTTGTAGAGACAATGCCTCAGTGTGTTGCCTAGGCTAGTCCCTAACTTCTGGATGCAAGCAATCTTCCTGCTTTGGTCTCCCAAAGTGCTGCAATCACAGGCATAAAATTGTCTTTTAATCATAGAAAATCTTATCCCAGAAAAACAACCAAAAGATAAAAATACTACACTGTAAGGGAAGTTCATCAGTTGGGCTTTCTTAATGTAACAACTAGGTTACTATAAAATTTTCTATCTTATATTTTAAAACTAATTGAAAAATAATTTTACCTTTCAGATAATGTACAATTCTAGAAATATGTGGACTGCACAAACTTTATTATTAATTAGTAGTGGCAGTGACATTTTCCTTAAACCAATTTTTGAGGAAGTGTTTGTAATAGAGAAAAAAAATGAAAGCATGGTTCTTAACAGCTGATATTTATAAAACTACATTATATATGAGAATATATATGAAGAAACTAAAAAGTTATGTCATGTCATTAAAAAAAGAAAATCTGAGTGTTCTGGATATGCCTTTCTTGCACGTACAAAAGTAACAGTCTCTATTTATATACATAGTTTATATATACACATAAATGTTTACATATGATTTCATAAATAAATAAAAAAATCTGAGAATAGAGTCAGGGATTTATATCCTTTATCGATTAGAACAAAAACAAAATGAGATGGGTTTAATTAACAATGGAGAAGGGAGGGAAGAAGAAAAATAACATTTGTAATAACTTCCATGTCAGGTACTCCAGTAGACATATACATGTACTAAATCATTCCATTGTTAGTTAAGAGAAAAAACATTAAGAAACTTACTATCAGCAATCAACTAACAAATAAAACCCCCTTTTTAAACAGCTAAATCAGTGTACTTTCTATTACTTCACCTCAAATTATTATGGTACATAATAAAATTTTCAGTTAAGTTTTCATGTATAGTTTCAACTTTCTAAAACATATTAAAAAGGCTAGTTTCATACATTATATTTGAGGCTGTATTTGAGCCAAAACACTTTTTTTAAGGTATTAACATCACAGAAGAAAAACACTTTTATATTGCTAATACTAGGAACATATGATAGTCTAATTTAAAAAGGTAGCAGGAATCTTCTGAATTAATGCTTAGGACACATGCCATTTACTGCCATCAATTATGCCTTCATGCAACTGTGACTAAAGAACTAATGAGGATATAACACTTGCTCAGTAAATAATTTGATATTTAACATGAACTCAATTCTCAACATTTGTATTTTCTGAACTTTACAGGGCCTAAGTTTTCTGACATGGCTAAGTCTGAGCATCTCTAGATTATTTCCTATTTGAAGAAAAGAACAAATCGGATAGAAGATGTTTTCACACCCTGTTCTACTAAGTCTCTGTTTATTATATGGGGAGTAAATAACAGATATGGATAAAAGATAGAAATAGGGCCCCCAAAACCAAGTAAAAACAGAATTTTCCAATCATCGATAGTTTGAAATTGTTACATATATTATTTTTACTAGAAATATGGCAGTGTGTTGTGACTCTACATAGAAAAAAGTTTTGAAAAAAATGTTTTAATTTTCCTAAATTTAAAAATATATTCCAATGCCTTGACATAAACTAAACAAAGCAAACATTCAAGATGAATACAAAGCAGCAGATACAGATTCCAGATGTTACTCCTTCAATTTCCAAAGGGACTCCATCAACATTTAAAGACTTGTGTGATAAAGATCCCACAAATTTGTAAAAATTAAAAATATAGTTGCAATAACTTTTTTATTTCCAGAGTTAAAATTGTGCAAATAATCTGCTTTTCTTCAATTGTAACCTGTAAAACACATTTCTAGCTATATTTTAAATCAAACAGAAAACAATATGAACTGATAAAATTCTATTTACTGATAAGCTCAATAAGAAAGAATAAAAGATTTTTTAAAGCATGAGGATTATTTTTCTTCTTTCATTGAACAATTACTAAGGATAATTTTCACCATATAAAACATACTGAATAAATTTCAATGAATTTCTCTAAAATACAATCAACATCTCAATTCCCAGAAATTAGTAGTAAATAGAGCTTCATCCATAGTAGGCAGGATCCAATTATATGACAAAGATTTCTTCAAAGAATATCACAGAGTAAAGGAGGAAATTTAAAGAGTTCTCCTTTGATTTATGTGGATAGTGTATATTTGATGTGTCTGTACCTTACTTTGTTTAGACACAAAATAGGAGGGAAGAAAGCATTTGCTTCCTAGAATTAAACTAAGAACATATATAAGAAAGGGCTTTGAAAAAGTTAAAAAAAAAAAAACGAAAAACAAATGCAAAGCACTATACAAAATATTAACAATTACCAAAAAATAATGAAGGCACAATGCCTTTAATAATGAAAACTATCAAGACTTCTCTGTTTCAAGTTTTCCATTTTACAATAATAGGTATTTTAAGAAAAATAGGAAGATGTAGACTAGAAAAATAAAGATGATCAGTAAGCTGAAAAATCAGTCCTAAAGCTTAAAAAAAATTAGTAAAAGTGAAGCCTGCTGATATACAGAGTTAGAAAAATATTTTCCTATACTGAAAACAAAAGTATCTCTGGATTAAGAGGAGAAATTTAAAGTCCTATTAAATATAATCTAATGCTAGCACTGAAAGTCTATGTCATCTCATTTTTAAACTTTAAAGAGAGAGTAACAGATGGATTATCTTTTAACATCTATTTCAATCCTCTGATCAGTAAGAAACCTCTGACCAGTAAGGACCATAAAAATTTTACTTACTTATCTTCTTTTATTATTTCTACTTTGGCTACTAAATTTTAAACAAATTTAAACTGCGTAATTTCAACTTTATCCACATACAAACTGTATACACATATCTCTTATTTTAAATAGTTGCTGAAACCTATATTGACAGTTTTTTTTTTAAATACATCACCATTGTCCATGCTGACCTACCTGTTTCTTTGGAGGTCCTTACTGTAAGTGAATCAAGGTCTACTGATTTTGGTCTAAGAGGCAACTGTTCAGAATCTAGCTTTGGTTTTGATACAGGCTCAGTTTCAAATTTTGATGAAATGGTAGAAACTTCCCCATTAATCCTGAAATAACAAAAAACATGCAAAAATCACTAGTATGAAACATGATTCAAAAAAAAAATTGTGATTTAATGACATTAAAGATTTTATGGTCGAATACTGATTACGTTCTGTTCTGTAAAACTATTTCCATAAATGTAAAACTCTGTCCTAAGACTGATCACAATAAAATCAGAAATGTAAGAACAGTTTAATAAGTATAGAAAATTATTATAAATATAAAATTAACATTCATCAGATCTACAGAAAACATGGAAAATAATACTTAAAAATTAAACTGCAACAATAGACAGACAACTTTAGAAGGTAAGCAACAGAGCTAAATCAAAATGTACAGAATACTCCTGTTTTTTTTTAATTGTTTTATTATTTTAAATTATTTTTTATTTCAACAGGTTTTCGGGAAACAGGTGGTATTTAGTTACATGAATAAGTTCCTCAGTGGTGATTTCTGAAATTTTGGTGGACCCACCACCCAAGCAGTGTACATTGTACCCAATGTGTGATCTTTTATCCTTCACTCCTCTCTCACCCTTTCCCTCAAAGTCCCCAAAGTCCAATGTATCATTCTTATGCTTTTGTGTCCTCATAGCTTAGCTCCCACATATAAGGGAGAATGCACAATGCTTGATTTTCTATTCCTGAGTTACATCACTTAGAATAACAGTCTCCAATTCCATCCAGGTTGCTGTGAATGCCATTATTTCATTCCTTTTTATGGCTGAGTAGTATTCCATGGTATATATATGTACACCACAATTTCTTTATTCACTCATTGATTGATGGGCATCTGAGCTGGTTCCATATTTTTACAATTGAGACTTATGCTGCTATAACCATCCATGTGCAAGTATCTCTTTCATATAATGACTTCTTATCTTCTGGGTAGATAACGCAGTAGTGGGATTGCTGGATCAAATGGTAGATCTACTTTTAGCTCTTCAAGGAATCTCCATACTGTTTTTCATAGTGGTTGTACTAGTTGATATTCCCACTAGCAGTGTAGAAGTGTTCCCTTTTCATCACATGCATGCTCATATCTATTATTTTTTGATTATGGCCATTCTTGCAGGAGTGAGGTGGTATCACATTGTGGTTTTGATTTGCATTCCCTGATAATTCATGATTTTGATCATTTTTCCAAAATATGCTTGTTGGCCATTTGGACAATTCTTTTGAGAATTGTCTATTCCTGTCCTTAGCCCTCTTTTTGTTGGGATTGTTTCTTTCTTGCTTTTAAAGTTTATTGGTGATGTTTTTAAAAAGGGCTGTGACTTGGGAAGGCTATGGCAGAAGACTAAATGGGCCATCTCTCCTTGACTACTGCTGCATCTTGGCGATCAGCTCTTGCATGCATGTGGCAAGAAGAGACACCACTGGGTCCTCTGACTGTCCTGAGTGGCTGGGACCCACTATATTCTGGAGCCCTCCTTCCAAAGAGAAAATTTTTCGAAGATTATCAATCAGGCCAACTTTATTCCAGACAGCCACTCTGAAGCCTTGACAGTCCCAAACTCCACGACAGCAGTGCCTGCCTTCTTATTGAAAAGCACCAGGTGGAGAACTCCACCATACTTCTGTAAAAGCCACAAGAGTACGTCTTTGGAGTAGCTGCCTTCTGACTCACCATTCTTGCACTTCCATTTCAGTTTTAGTTTGGGGTTCCTTTGTCTTCAATATTTTCTGACTTTTATAGTCTTGAGTCAAGTTCCTGGCACATCTGCTCCTGGATCATCATCTGCTGTTTTCTAGCTGCCAGGAACACTCTTCACTAAGATGTTTTATCTCCTGCTCTGTTGTCCTGGTGCTCTAGCTTTCCTCCACCTTCTTACTCACCTAGGCCTGGGCATCCAGGTTAAGATTAGCTTTCCTTTTTCTCTCATCAAGCCTCTGGGTCCTCTATGCTGTCTGCTTCTTGGCTTTTCTAACTTCATCATATGAAGCCCTGGCTACAGCAAGGCCTGAGAAAGCTAGTGGAGGAGTTCAGATGCTCTGTGATTATCCAACTTTTGTCTGGGTGGCAGGAGAGGGCCTTCTTCCTATACACCTCCTTCACTTCTATCTGATGCTTTCTCCATGATGCCTAGCAGCACAAACAGGTCCATCTCTAAGACCTCTTGGTTTGCCATGGTTCCAACCCTGACTGGATTTGTACTATAACTCCCCAAGTGTTTTAAGTGTGCACAAGGACTGTTGGCATAGCCAGCAGGATAGCACTCCGTCCCTTGGGAATTTACTGCTGCATTTTAATAATGAAGGCGCCAATCAAACTGCCAGAAGCTGCCTGTGATCTTTGTGTACATATCCAGCTTTCAACATGTTTATATTCTTCTTGGATGTTATTTACAACGTTAAAATAAATTTTAACTTTTCAAAAAGATAAAGGATAATAACTGTTGGTAAGCATCTTAAGAAAAAAGAACACTTGCACACTGTTGATAGGAATGTAAATTACTACAGCCATTATGGAAAAGAGTACAGAGGTCCCTCGAGAAATTAAAAACAGAATTGTCATATGATCTGGCAATCCCATTACTGGGTATGCAACCAAAGGAAATAAAATCAGTATGTCAGAGAGAAATCTGGACTCCGATGTTTACTGCAGCACTATTCACAACAGCCAAAATTTGGAAGCAACCTAAACTATCAATGGATGAATGAATAAAGAAAATGTGGAATATATACTCGAGGAATACTATTCAGCCATAAAAAAAAGAAAGAAAGCCTGCCAACTGCAACAACATCAACAAATCTGGAGGATGTTATTATGTTAAGTGAAATAAGCCAGGCACAGAAAGACAAATACCACATGTTCTCCACTCAAATGTGAAGTCTAAAAAAGTTGATCCTATAGAAATAGAGAGTAGAATGGTGATTACCAGAGCCTAAAGTGGTTGTGAGTTGTAGGGGAATGGGAAGATGTGGTCAAGGAATACATATTTACAGTTAGATAGAAGGAATAAGTTCAAGAAATACATTGTACTTTATGGTGCCTGCAGTTAATGGTGATGTACTGCATTCTTTAAAAATGCTAAGAGTGAATGCTAAGTATTCTCATCACAAAAATAACAACTATGTGAAGTTATCACATAGTAACTCATAATTAACAACCTCAACTATGTGAGGCTGTTAATTAGCTAGATTTAGCCATTCCACAATGTATTATATATATATATATGTATTTTAAAACATCATGTTGTATGCAATAAATACATACAATTGTATATGTCAATTTTAAAAATAAATATATTTGAAAAATAAGAAAAAACTTACCTGGAGATTTAGAAAGGCAACAGAGCCATTAAGGTCAAAGGTGAGTAAATCAATAAGCTAATTTAAAATTAGGTAAAACTTACTTGGCTATAGGAGGTGGTGGAGGAACTGGTTTTTCAGGTCGCTTTGGGTATGTCGTTCCAGAAGATCTCAATAAATTATTGGCTTTGGTAGGTGGAGTAGGTTTCTTGGGTGGGACTAGCGGAGCTGCTGGTTTAGAAGGTTTCTGTTCCAGTGTTGATTTTTCATCTAAGATTAAAAATATTTAACAAGTTATTAACAATCAAAATTATTTAGGTTTTTCTATTTCTAAAAGTTTGTATCAGGCTGGAAAAGTGTGAGAGAGGCAGACGTAAACTTTCATTCTCTATATTTGTATAGGTGTGCACTGTTTTATTTATTTTAAAGTTATATTTTAATTTAATAAGCCTGAATAGCTTTTAAAAAAAGGTGTACTATGGTAGAGAGGAAAACACTAATAAGCTTCTGATTAATAGATAATGCCTGCTTTTTATTATGTTCCCAGGAACCTTTGCTTTTAAGCATAGTAGTCCATCTCAAATACAACCACATGATTTCACTTTAAACAGAAAATTAGCTAGACTTAAATCCAGATTATTCTCTGAAACAAGTAGAAACTCAAGTGCAATATAACATGCAAATTTAAAAAGCACGATGGTGAAGGAAAAATGTTAAGAGAAACTAGGGCTAGATTGATTAGCCACCGATAAAAATTATAGGCTTATATGTGTAACTCTCACTACTGTAGTAAGAATTTTATTAATACCATTTCATTTAATAATGCAATGAAATGGGTATTTCCATTTGATGTAGAAGAAAATGTGCTGAAAAAAAAAATTTTGAGAATTTTACACTATGTTAATAAGGACAATTTTATCACCAAAAAGGCCTCAAGTACTCTTTTACTGCATATGACATATCTGCTTCCTGATCTTTCAGGAGCTTGTACCAGGTATGGAAATTGACACATGTGTACATGAGATATTCATAATACCGCAGTAAGCTAAAATGTGTCATAAGACATATATACAAAAATAAAAAGCTCCTAAGCACAATACTGAATAATTTTCAAAATATACTTGGTCTTTGAAAAGAATGTCTAACACAAAACTACAAATAATTCTATAAGATTTCCTATTAACCAGAAACTGATGATTATTAAACCTGAACATCACAGCACATAAACCTCTCCCTAAAAATTACAAGTTTTATTTCACAATGAAAATACAGAATGTTATTTTCTCACTTTTACCACTTATAGCTCCTTTGAACCATATGATAACATAGCTTAGTCTATTAAAATTCTGGTCATCATTTGGTACAAAAATCTATTTTTATATAACCTCAAGATATAACAATGTAGTATACAATTATACCACTAAGGTTTAAAAAAACAAACTCTCCAGTTGAAATAAAACTATTTATATAGTGGTAACAACCAGCCAAATTTAAATTTCTAGAAAATATTAAGAAAGATGTTTTATATAAAATACTATGAAAAATGGTCAAAGGATATACATTAAAGAGAGGTTCACTAACTGAATATATTTCTTTTAACAGATACATAAATAACAGCATGAAATTAATTCTGTAGTGTTAGTAATCCCAGCACTTTGGGAAGCTGAAACAGGTGGATCATGAGGTCAGGAGTTCAAGACCAGCCCAGCCAAGATGGTGAAACCCCATCTCTATACTAAAAATACAAAAATGAGCCAGGTGCAGTGGCAGGCGCCTGCAATCCCGGCTACACAGGAGAATCACTTGAACCTTGAAGATTTCTCCCATTCCATAGGTTGTCTTTTTACTTGCTTAACGTCCTTTAACGTACAGAGTTTTTAATTTCGACAAAGTACAATTATTTTTTCTTTTGTTAAATATGCTTTTTGTGACACAGTCTAAAAAGAACAAACTACTTTTCTGTAGATTCATAGCACTTTGAGACACCAAATGTGTGGGGATTTATTCCTAGAACCAACTGGGTATCGTATAATTTAATTCAATTCTGACACTATCTATCTGGAGTTTGCATCAGATCCCACAAGTTAAGGGCTCAGACCCACAAGATTACTCTCACTTCAGATTCCAATCTCAAGTCCAGTCCTCTTGTACTTCTGATCAACTGGCTATAAATTGGGGATTCCCATGACCACCTCCTCTGGTTCAATAATGTTAGAACCGCTCACAGAACTCAGGAAGGCAATTTACCTACTGTTACCAGTTTCTTATAAAGGATACAGCTCAAAACAGCCAAATGGAACAGATGCAAGGTATGAAGAAAGAGATGCAGAGTTTCTGTAACTTCTTCACATGTACCACCTTCCCATCCTCTCAATGTGTTCACTAACCCAGAAGCTCTCTAAATTCTGTTGTTTAGGGTTTTTAATGAAAGCTAATCATTTGATTGGTTCCCCTGGCAACAAGGCCCCTGCCCATCCTTAGGGGCTTTACAAAAGCCTCCTTGTTAATATAAACTCAGATGTGGCTGAAACACGCTTGTTATGAGTAACAAAAGATGTTCCTCTCACCTTTATCACTCAGGAAATTTAAAGGCCTTTAGGAGCTATGTGCCAGAAACCAGGAACAAATATCAAATAGGCATTCCTTCTTATATCACAATATCACACATACCTAAAAATCTACTGCCACATCCAAGGCCATGAAGATTTACTCTTGTTTTCATGTAAAGTTTTAACTCATATTTAAGGTCAATGATCCATTTTCAGTTACTCTTTGCATATAGTGTGGCCTAGGGCTTCAAATTCATTCTTTTGAGGACACCTAGCTGTGAGTACTAGAATTTTGGCTCAGCTAAAAATTTGCCAAATCCAAGAGAAAATGTAGATTTAAGGGATAAAAAAAAGTTCTACATTAGCTACCTGAATGCCCAAGGAAGAATTACATAAGGTGCAGATATTATGTTAATTTAAGATACAGGCTGGGTGCAGTGGCTCATGCCTGTAACCCAAACATTTTGGGAGGCTGTGATGGGAGCACCACTTGAAGCCAGGAGTTCTTGACAAGCCTGGGCAATATCCCACTTCTACAAAAGAATAAAAAATAAAAACATTAGCCAGGCACGGTGGCATGTGCCTTTAGTCTCAGCTACTCAGGAGACTGAGATGAGAGAATCACCTGAGCCCAAGAGTGTGAGGTTGCAGTGGGGTATGATGACATCACTGCACTCTAGCCTGGGCAACAGAGTGAGATCCTGTCTCTAAGAAAAAAAAATACAGAAGAGTTATCTCAAGTATATAAAGATTTTTTTTCAAATGTCTAAAATGTATCCTAACAAAATAAAACAAAGTAATTAAGATATGCCCTTTTATTTGCTACAGAATATAGCAACACATTACCAACACTGTATGTAATAAGTTAACCCACTTATTAATTCATATGAGGGTCAATGGCCTACTGCATGAATGGAAATAGAAAAATAAGTGATAATATGGGCACCAAAGCGGAGCGATTCCAAGTGCATAAATTCTAATTTAAAAAATCAAATATTCTTTGTGATCACTTGGAGATGCCTTAGAGAAAAAAACAGTACTACCTAAAAAGTAATGAGTCTGTTCTTAATTGAATCTATTTTCCTAACATTTTAGAAAATTTTAGGACACAATATATTTATTCATATTTATCTCACTGAAGTTTAAACTGCAGTATAACATTTTCAGAAACATTTAGTATAAAGTTTGAGAAATTATTACCATATGAAAATACACCCGAGTAAACACCATAGGCCAAGAACTGAACATTATCCACATCTCCAAAGTTACTCTTATATTTCTTCCCAATCACTACCCCACTGCTCCTACCCAAAGCTGTCTTCTAACACCACAGATTATTTATGAGTATTTTTAACTTTACTTCAGTGAAATCCTAAGAGTCATGCTGCTGTGTGTAGCTCTAGTTCATTTATTTGTTGTTACATGGTATCATGGTATATGAATATACCTCAACTCCTTTATCCATTCTTTTGCTGATGAACATTTGTGCTGTTTCCAATGGCAGCTTTGCTATAAATTTATAAACTTTGTTATAAATTGCACTGAATCTAGATTGCTTTGGGTAGTATGGAAGTTTTAACAATATTGATTCTTTCAATCCTTGAACATGGAATATTTTTCCAATTTTGTATATGCCTTCTTCAATTTCTTGCCTCAATGTTTTCTTTGCATACATCCAGGTTGGACGGCAGAGTATTCTTGGTTCTGTGGCCTGATGCTTTTAATCACTTTCGGAAAATTGAAAACCATTATATCTTCAAATATAGTTTCTGCTTCAATTTTTCTTCTTCCTTTCTAGTCCTCTAATTACATGTACATTAGACCTTCCCACTATACAGTCATCCCTTATTTAATCACTTTTGGAAAACTGAAAACCATTATATCTTCAAATATAGTTTCTGCTTCAATTTTTCTCCTTCCTTTCTGGTCCTCTAATGACATGTACATTAGACCTTCCCACTATACAGTCATCCCTCCGTATATATAAGAAATTGATGCTAAGACCCTCATGTATACCAAAACCCACAAATACTCAAGTCCTAGAGTGAGCACTGTGGAACTTGCCTGCACAAAAGTTGGCTCTCCTCATACACAGGATTTGCATTCTCACAAATACTGTATTTTTATTCCCCATTAGGCTAAAAAAAAAAAAAATCTGTGTATATGTGGACCCCATGTAGTTCAAACCCATGTTGTTCAAGAGTCAACCATATTCTTTATGTGTCTTAATGTCTGTTCTATATTTTCCATCTTTTTTGTCTCTTTATGTTTCAGTTCAGATATCTTCTTTTAAAAATATACATACATATATTAACATTTGTGTATATATATTCACATATACTTAAAAGGGTAAACAAATTCATTTAAGCTTAGATTGACTTATATTCATATATACTTAAAAGGGTTTTGGTTCTGCCAAAATTATCAACCCCATCTTTTATTACTTCTAAAATATATTAAGCATAGTTACTTGAAAGTTTGTATCTGGTATCTCTAATACCTAGATCCCCTAAAGGCCAGGTTCCATTGTCTGTTGTTCTTGCTTTCCAGCCATGTGCCATATCTACAAGTATGCCTAATAACTACTAAATGAGTACAAGACACAAAACATTTATAAGAAAACACAGAGATAATTTAAAAGTCTAGATGATGTCTTCTTCTCTAGAGAATAAAGGTTTACTTTCACTCTTTCAGTAAGCTATGGTAGGGATAGTAAAAATCTCAGATCACCTTCCTCAAATCAAAAATTGAGATGATTAAAAGTTGGGCTTCAGTGTTCTTCAGAGCTAGGTTTATTTCCATTTCATACTTCCTCCCACAGTAAATCCCTTTAGGAACCAAATCAAAACCTAGTACTTCACTAGGATACCTCCGCTTTCATGAGCTCTGAACTCGAACTTTTGTCTCCTTGAACCCAAAAGCCTATTGAAAGTTCTTTTAATAGTCTAAGCTACCACTTTCAAAACTGGCAAATGCCTCAACAGGAAATGAGCCCCAATGCCAGATTCACTTTACTGGGCTCTTATCTTCTCCTCTATCTTGATCTTATGATTCTTCAATTTATCTGTAGCTCTCCTACCCCTAGCAGATGACTTTGTCAAATATATGTATATATATACATGTACTTCATAGAACCATTCTAGGTGTTCTCAGCAGGAGATCTGGTCCTCATTTGTCACTGCCAGAACAACACCCTACTTCAACTTTGACTTACAAGATGTCAACGCAGAACCTAAATTGCATTCCTTATGACAGAACCTAAATATATCTCAACATCTTCAGCAGACAATGCAGTTGAGTCCAACCAAATCAATCCTACTTTCATATGATTACACTGAGACAATCAGTGCATTGTATTCTTCTTACAAGTCCTGTTGGTCTAGAAGTAAATGTGCCCAAAAGTGGTCCAAGTAACTGAAAAGGACTCACATTCCATGGTTAAGGAGAGGTTTTCCTCTCTTTCCTGTCAAACAAACAAGAAATCATATTGCCCTCATTGCCACTCTCAGCCTTCTTGTGATCACAAGAGGAGCCAATATGAAGACAAAGTGGCCATTGAGGATGGCAGAATGGAAAGATGTAATTCAGGTCTATAACAGAATCACCGAGTTGCAGGTCATATGATTCCTACTTCTAGACTTTCAATTATGTGAGATTTTTTTCCCTATTAAGTCACTTTCAGTAAGGATTTTCTGCTCTTTGCTCTTAAAACACTTCAGCTTCCTTTTATCCATATCACCTTCCACTATCCACCACCATTATCTACCCAAATAGTACTAGAAGGAAGTTTCAGAAAAACAAATGTAAACAGGTCATAAGCTGGAATCCTTCAGATTTTAAAGAATCCTTCAAATTACATAATAAATATTGTAGTAAGTATGTTCTATGTAGTATACACCTATTGCATAAGGCATTAGAGAACCAATGGCAAATAAGGTACAGGTATCTAAACACACACTCTTTTCCCTCATGGTGTTTAATCAAGTGTGGGGTAAAGAATATCCTAAAACAACATCTAAACTAATATGTGACAGACAATAATGAGAAATACCTACTTTTACATAGTGTAGGTAAGGAAAAGACTTAATGTCAAGGAAGCAAAATTTTAAGCTGGAACCCAAAAGATAAGAAAAACCTAGCCATGAGAGATTCTGAGAGAAGTACAATTCCAGAGAAAGAAGGATATCCCCTTAAAAAGTATGTATTTTAGACAGAAAGTATGAAATGCAAACAGATGGAAGTGCAAACACACGGAAAGCAATAAATGTAAATAAATCCAATCACTGATGGGATCAGATACAAAAGCTGGCTGAAGCCATGAGCCTGCAATAACAGAACTCAGAAGGAAATGCTCCTAAAGCAAAAAGTAAGCAGAGATTCACTGCTTCTACCAGTGAAAATATACAACCAGACTAGCCTTCAGTACCATTTTATGCTCTTTCTGTGGGTATGATTGTGTATGTGTGTAGAGGAAGTGAAGAGGACATATAGATAAAATTTACCATTTAAGTGATTTTATAAGACACAAGACCTTTGTTACATTCTCTTCTACATATTTATATGCCTCCCTACCTGCACTCCAAAATAATTGAGTTCCTTCCTTTGTATCAAGAATTTCACACCAATGACATGATGATTTTCTTACTAAAAGATAAATACAAAAAAGGACATCTCAAACAGCAGGATAATTTGTGTTTCAAAGTGGTGATATTATTACCATTCTGGGACACGACTTGACAAGATTTTAGGTACTTCTGGGAAAACAAAAATGACAGAGGGACAGAAAACTGCTAAGAGGTTTCAGAAAATCCACATGGTAGCTTGGGGCAGAAAGTAGAAAGTGAGAGTTTAACCACCATTCTAAACATTTGGGAAAATATCCCATGAAATAATGGGAAGTCACTTAAGAGTCCAAAATAGAGGAGTGATCAGTTTCATGGTTTCTAAGTAGCTCTTTTTACCCCTCTCCAATAGAACAGAGCTTTTCAAAGGATACCTTCCATGGAACTTAAGATCATAAGATAAACACCATGAACACAACTACAAATGAAAAATCATTTCCTTGTTCTAAGGCTTAAGACGCTTCAAATTGGTTCTAGCCATGGTTTGAAAATGCTCCCTCTCTCAACTGTGAGAACAAGGGTGGAAATTTGATTTATGTTTATTGTTACTTAGTAAAAAGTTATTTAACAAAATTTAATATTCAAATTGCCTCTGGTTCTCTCTCTCTCTCAATGCATGTGTCCAAAGGCCACTGGCAAAACACTAACATTTTTCTTATTCATGGTACCTGATCTATCAAAGGCACATCAGGTGTATGAGGAGAACATTCTGAAAATACTTGGAATAATTTCTCGTTATGCCTTGTCTTATTTAATCTATATGCAAAAAATTCTCATATTTACACTTAAACTTCAAAGCCAACACTTTATATTAACTTTTCAAGTCATTCCAATGAACAGTTATCGTGAGATTTTTAAATGGAGGGAAAATATCTTTTATAATTATTCACATATTTATTACTTCTGGTATTCTTGATTGCTTTCAGTAATTCCAACTGTCGATCTAATGTCATTTCCCTTATATAAAAAAAAATTCTTTTAACATTTTCTGTAATACAGTTCTACTGGCAATATGTTCTCTGAGATTTTGTCTCAAAAAGTTTTAATTTTGCCCCATTTCCAAAATGTATTTTTGTTAGGTAGAAAACTTTAGGTTGACAGTTATTTTCTTCCTGGCTTTAAGCTTTTTCTCATAAATTTGCACCAAATTAAATTTTTCAGCCATTATTTCTTTAAATTTTTTTCATGTGCCTACTCTCTCACCTTTCCATTAGATACTCCAATTACAGGTAAGTAAAACCATTTGATATTGTCACTCAGGTAACCAATATTCTGTTCACTTTTTTTCTATATATTTTTAATAGTTCTATTGCTATGTCTTCAAGTTCACTATCATTTTCTTCTGCAGTTTTCAATCTACTGGACTTTCAGTGTTTCCCATTTCAGATACTATATTCTTCAATTCGGGTCTTTCTTATATTTTCCAGTTTTCGCACTATAATGTTCACATTTTCTTCTACCTTCTTAAACACACAGGATACGTTTATGATAGCTATTTTAATGTACTTGCCTTCTATCTCCACCATCTCTGTCATTCTTGCTCTTTTCTGCTGACTGATTTTTCTTTCCTGGTTATGGATTGCTATTTTCTTGCTCTTTCCATGCCTGGCAATGTTTAATTCGATCATGGATGCCGTGAATTTTACACTCTTGAATACAAAATTTTATAATACTCTTTTAGATTGTACTAAATTTTGTTCTGTAATTTATTGGCCCTATTGTCAAGATAGAGGCAGAGAAGCCTTTAGTCTAAGGTAACACATCCTTTTATGGACTCTATCCAATGTGCTAAATATTATGAGGTCTTCTTACTCTGGCTCATGGAAAAATGAACTATTTGTGAGTTACAAAGAGTGCTTCGCATATTGCTTTTCAGTGGTTATTTCTCCATTATGGAAGTTTATTATCATGCATGTGTAGATCAGTATTCAGGCAAAGCCTCACAGTAAGCTGTCTACAGATCTCAGCACTCTCTGTGCAGTTCCCGCCACTCTGACAGCTGCCCGGCCCTTCCTAAATACCTATCTCTATGTCCTCAACTCTGCAGAACATTGAGGTCTGCTTGGCTTCCTCTTTTCTGCTGCCTGTAAACTGCTTCTAGGCAAAAAGATGTGGTAATTACAGGTCTCTCTTCAGTGTCACAGTGACTTATACTGCCTAATGTTTAATATGTGAAAGCCATGTTTCATATATTTTGTACAGTTTTCTAGTTGTTTAACTCAGGAGTGTAAATTCAGTCCCTGTTACTCCATCATGGCCAGGACTTTGCACAGATAACTGTAATAAAAATGCATCACCTTCCACTTTATTTATAAGATCAACTGACTGATTTTAGTGAATAGGGGAAGTCACTATCTGAATTCTAACAAAACTGCTGCCTAATTGGTGGCATTGCTTTTTTTAATAGTAAAAAAATAGATAATAAAGTCAGCAATATACCTCTTACATGTACATATCTTGGTAGGATGAGTTTTTCAGGTAGGACAGATATTATAAACAAGTACTAAAAACTGATCTAAGACTCCTACCTAACTAGTTCACAAAGGATTAATCTGAGACTAATATTTTTATTAAGCATAAATTGTGCAACGTATTTTTTAAATTCTTAAGTATAAAAAAATATTTTGAAAACTTCAATTTTGAGCAAAGTACACAAGATAGAGATAAAGCTAGGAAAGTACACAACATATTCAGGGACTAGATAGTGAGTGCTACATTTAATAAACGAGAAGAGTGGCAGTGTAGGGCTGAGGGGCCCACAGGGTTGTCGGGTGTCCCTTATGCTGGGCTGAGGCACAGGATCTGAGAAATAAAGAGACAGGACACAGAAGTACAAGGAAAACGCAGCTGGGCTCAGGCGGGCCACGACACCTATAAGCGGAGTCAGGCAAGGCCCCGAATGTCCAGAAGCATCAGTATTTATTGTGTATAGGTTAGGCAGCAGGGCAGTGAGTGAAGTCATCTTTAAGGATAGTGATAGGGTCGTGAGCAATAAAACAAGGGGTCCATTCCCATTAGGTCATCGAGGCAAGGAAGTGGGCCATGTGCAGTAAGGGGTCCATCCCCATTAGGTCACCGGGGCATGGAGGTGGGCCATGCACAGTGAGGAGGGTGCAGTGCGCAATACCTCTATCTATGGGCAAGCTACTTCTAAGAAGATTTATAGGAGGATGCTATAAATCACACAGCAGTGACAGAGCTGTCAGGGTTACCGGCACCTGCTGGCAGCTTCCAATGAGTTCTATAGGAAGACGCTTTTTGAGCAGCACAGTAACAAGAGCTGATAAAGTTCACAGTCACCAAGGTGCAATTTCTGGAGGGGTTTTTGAGCCCTCAGATGCTCAAGCGATTGCTGGTCTGAGGGCAGCACTTCACAAGAACTGGAGCAAAGTCCTACAACTCCTTTATCAGGAGGAGTGGCTGTTGCCCGAAGCCTGCCATACAGCGGGTATCTTTATGATACTGAATGCTGCTGTCTAGGCCATGGATTCTTGTCCTGGTGTAACTGTTTTCCCTTAAATCACGCTCTGCACTGTGTCTGCTCCAGACATTCCTCCGACTATAAGCTGCTTATTCCTTAACTCATGCTTTGTACCATGTCTACTCCAGGCATTCCTCTGATTATGAACTAAGGTATAGTTATATATATATATATATATATATATATGGAAATAACTGAGTAGTAAGATATTCTTTAGGCACTCATTCTATGAACTAATATATGATTATATGTAGAGGATTATATAATGGGAAATAAGTGAGTAGTAACACTATTAACTGAGATAATCTTCAAGCTCTAGTTCTATAAACTAATATATGATTATATAAAGGATTATATAAAAAGAAGTAACTGAGTAGTAATACTATAAACTGAGATATTCTTCAGATCTTAATTGTGCCAGGATCTGCTTAGCTCTCCTTCCTCGGTGACTATATGGGGGGTTACCCACATGGAAGATGATATCAAAAATGTAATGTGGGGGTCAGTTACTGGAGGGCCTTGAATTTGAACTTTTGATTTTTATCTGAAAACTGAAAGTCTTTTCAACAAATGGTGTTAGATCAACTAGCATTCATATGCCAAAAAAAAAAAAATCTAGACAATGACCTTACAACCTTCACAAAAATTAATTCAAAACGAATCACAAACCTAAACGTAAAACAAAAAACTACAAAATTCCTTGAAGATTACACAGGAGAAAATCCACATGGCCTTGGGTATGGCAATGACTTTTTAGATACAACACCAAAGCCATGATCCATAAAAGAAATAACTGATAAGCTTCAATAAAATTTAAAACCTCTGCTCTGTGAAGAAAACAAGCCACAGACTGGGAGAAAATATTTGCAAAAAACATCTAATAAAAGACTGCTGTCCAAAATATACAAAGAAAGAAACTGAAGGAAAAAAAACCTCATTAAAAATGCACAAAATACTAGAACACTTTACCAAAGATATCCAAATAACAATTAAGTACATGCGAAGGTATTCAACACCATATGTCATCATGTAATTGCAATTGAAAACAAAAGTAAAATACCACTAGACACCTATTAGAGAGGCCAAAATCCAAAACACTGAAAACACCAAATGCTGGCTAGAATGTAGAACAGAAATTCTAATTGATTACTGGTGAGAGTACAAAATGATACACCCAAATTGAAAGAAGTCTGGCAGTTGCTTACAAAACTTTCTATACTCTTATTATCAGGTAATCCCTCTCCTTGGTATTTACCCAAATGAACTGAAAATATGTCCACCCAAAAACCTACACACATTTATAGCAGTTCCCCTTATAATTGCCAAAACTTAGAAGCAATCAAGATGTCCCTCAGTATAATAAATTGTGGAATATAAAGACAATGAAATACTATTTAGTGCTAACAATAAATGCCTCCCAAGCCATGAAAACATACGGAGAAATTTTAAAGGGATATAATTAAGTGAAAGAAGCTAATTTGAAAAGGCTACACACTGTATGAGTACAACTATATGACACTCTGGAAAAGGCAAAACTATAGAGTCATTAAAAAAATTAATGATTGCCAAGGGCTGAAGGGAAGGACAGATGAACAGGTAGAGCAAAGAAGGTTTTTAGGGTAGTAATGCTATTCTGTATGATATTACAATGGTGGATATGTGACATTATAACTTTGTCAAAACCCATTATAAGTACAACATTAGGAGCGAGCACTAAAGTAAACTATGGACTTTGAGTGATAAAGAAGTGTCAACGTAGGCAGGCTCACTAATTCTAACAAATATACCACTGTGGTACAGAATGTTAACACTGGGAAAAACTGTGCCTGTGTGATGAAAAGAACTATATAAGAACACTGTACTTTTGGCTCAATTTTGCTGTCAACCTAAAACTGCTCTAAAAAATAGTCTCTTTAAAAAAATAGTGAGAGAGATCCAAGATGGCCACGTAGCAGCAGCTCGGGATTGTAGCTCCCAGTGAAAGCACAGAGAGCGAGTGGATGCCGCAATTGCAGATGAATTTTTGATGCCCACAGACTGGGAGATTCCCGGCGAAGGAGCCACACGGGTCGCCAGCATGACTCTTTTGGCTGGCGCGGCGCTTCTCGGTGCGGAGTGTACAGGACTGGTTGCCCTTTTAGTCGGGCTCGGCTGGTCCCATCCCCACAAGGAGAACAGCAATTGGAAGCGCTGAGGACGGAGAAAGCACAGCTGAACCCAGGAAGGCCCAGCTCTGTGGGGAAGGGGCGCCCCCCGAAGGAAAACTAAGAAACAGAAAAAACTTCTTCACCAACAAGCCGGACGTCCACTCAGAGACCTAGTCTGAAAATCGGCAATTACAAAGACGACAGGTGGATAAATCCACAACAATGGGAAGAAACCAGTGCAAAAAGGCTGAGAACACCCGAAATCAGAATG
>CAUYQU010061772.1:0-24783 GCA_963574635.1 Cheracebus regulus
GAAATAAATCACTTTTTAGTAATTGCATAAGCATTTTACAGATTTAAATGAAATCCTGAGCAATAGAACAAGATTTTCGTTCTCTCTCCCTCTTTCTCTTTCTTTTTTCTCTTTTATTCTACTTCTTTCCCTCAAAAAAAAATAAAAAAATAAAAAAATAAAAATAAAAATATAATCTATTGAACCCTTTTCTGTCTCTTAGCACAGAAAGTAAGAGACAAAAAAGGGTTCAATAGATTATAAAATTGCTGCTTATACACTGTTAATGAAAATATTTTATATATTTGGATGCCTGGAGTGAAAATATTTCTGTCATGGTTTAACTTATTAAGAAACTACAGGAATTCACATGTTATTTCAGTCATCAAATTAGAATCTTACAGCAAAGAAATGTTTTACCTGTAGACTTATAATTAGCATGTTAATTTTGTAAAATTTACCACAATATTATTATTAAGACTCCTTAAGAAAAGATACAGCTTCAAAAGTGTCTCAAAGATGGGTAAGCTAGATATTTTGCCTTTCAGAGGCTGAAATTAATGAGGCCCCATAGAAAAATAGGAATTTTCTGATTTCTAAACTGATCTTCAGCCTTCTTTTGATGGTCACTTATGTGTAAGTTTATTTGCATGTTATAATAAACTGTAAAATAGTGACAATTGAGAAATCTCAATACAACATGTTTGTCATATATTACTATGTTGTATAAATATTGTTAAACATGTTAACTTCGTTCCATTTTCTGAAAACAAAAATCTAAATGTATTCTTCTCTTCACTTAATTCTTGATTCCTCAGTGAGAAACAGCTTCTACAGACTTACCAAAATGGGTACTTAAATATCACTGAACATTAGCTTAATATAGAGAATTTTCTACCTGAGGAGATGCCTTTTTCTCACTAACTTGACACTTCACCTCTTAAGAGTTATAGTTCTTAACTAAAACTGGAAGTAATTGTTTTGTTAACTGTAAGAGAAAAATCCTGATTCTATGTTTGAATGAGAAGTGAAAATTTCCTCATTGTTTATAGTTTTTGACTAAAAAAGAAATCTGAGGACTAAGAATCTATAATTGGCTCAGCCTCCCTTACCTGGTGACAATTAAATTGTATGAGTGCATGTTACCATTAGCCAGTCAGAACACCCACCCCTCAAACACAACATATATAGCACATGCACTCTCTTTCTCTTTTAAATAATAAGCCTAAGTCCTGTGGTTCGTCGTTTCTAAGAATTAAGTTGTGCATCTGTGAATAGCAGGTTTAAAACAGAGAAGATGATGGTGCAATACAGCACACTATTTTATGACTTTTTTAACCTGGAATTAAGCCTGACACGAAAACAGGCTATTTGTTATTGTTTTCCAACCCGTTGTTAATCCGCATTCCTGTTGGTGTATTGTGGTGGTGTTCTGTGATATGTTGCAGCCTTCTTTTCTCTAGAATACCAAGAGAACAGTTCTGTAACTTGCCTTCCTTGTTGACAATTAGCATAAATGTCCATTTGGTCATTACATTTGAATCCTGAGAATTAGAGTCTCAAATGTCACTGTGCACCACAAGGTTTTTGATGTTGTTTCAGCAGCTAAAACCAGTTCATGACTCAGGAACAAACATAACATGTCAAGGCTGTAAGTGGCCCTCTCCAAGATGGTTGTTGTTGACATACTTTTGGATTTTGTAATTGCTGAGGTAACTCCTCTCTGGTTTTGTTTGAGACTATTTCTGTACAAGACATCCAGTGATTTCAAATTGTGTTGTAACAAACTTTTGTAGGATATTGGGATATCTGCAATACAGAGTACAGGCACCTGAAGAAAGTCAAGGGTTTATTTTTAGGGGAGAGAAATTATGTTTTGTATTTTTTCCTTAAAAACCTTAGTATATATTTGTCATAAATAATAAAAGTTTCTATAATAAAGATAATAATTTTAGGTGGTGGGTACTTTAAAATATTTTTGTTTATTAATATTCCAATTAGGTTTATTTTTTCCTATTTGATCTCTTCATTTCATTTCTTTTCTATTATTTTATTTCCTGAACTCATGGCATACTTTTAACACAAGGCTTGTACTTCTGCCCTGATCGCGAGATTTATTTCTGAAATTTACTTGATATGTGCTTAGAAATGTAGATGGAGGTCATAGAATGAATACAGGATTTAGAGTCAGATTACCAATTATTTCATTGACTGTCCTCATGAACCAGGGAAAGTCACTTTATCCTTCTCCAAGTTCTATTGCCTCATCCAAAAAGTGAGGATGCTAAAAAGAATGGATAATCCCTAAAGTCTTTTCAGGTGCTAAAGCCCTTTGATGCTATTAACCCAAGTGCTGATATTCTATATGGATTGGCCTCGATCTAGAGGAATGTCAAGAAGTGGACAACACATAACTTGTCTATTTACTGGAAGATAAGTGAGATTCCATCATTGGTATTGACCTCTTCACTGATAGCTTTGATCTATGCTGGTAATCATATGCCCTGAGACTCAATGCCACTTAAAATCTCTTGGTAAATGTAGTTGACAGTGCCATTTAAAATCTCTCAGTAAATGTAGTCACCACAGGCTTTGGTATCAGAAAGACATGGAGTTGAATTCTGAACTGTAAAGTTATTAGCACTGAAATTATACAACAATCTCAGCTTTTTCTGTACATTAGGAATAATTCCTACTACATAGTCATTTTAGTGGGTATTACAAAAATATGTATAAAGCATCTACCACAGTGCCTGGCATAAAGCACACATTTAAGATGAGAATTATTTGTTGTTATTGGTATTACTAATGAAAATTTTATTTATTCTTAAAAATATAATTAAAAAAATAGAGTATGAATATAAGACTATGGGTGATAAGGAATGAGTACTATCAATAGCTAATACAACTATAGAATATGAAAAATATTATCTACTATAAAATGTTCTCTACATTCAGATGGAAAATACCATGTTAACACTCCCCTCACCATCCTCCATGGTAGACAACATTAAAAGTAATAATCCTAATGAGCCTGAACATGGCCCTAGAACCCTCCTAACCTTAGTGCCTGTTTGGAGCACTCAAGATAAAACCTAATTTGCCATCTCTGGCCTAGACAAGCTTAACCTAGATCCTAATAATGAAAGATCAAAAACACAAGAAACCCTGGATGAGGAATGTACATGTCCTGGGGATAAAATTTCACAGAATAAAATGTAAATTAAGTCAAAATAAAATGTAAAATAAATATTTTGAAGTACCCACCACCTCAAATCATTAATTAAAGTATAATTGCCTGCCTTGCCTTATTTTTGAATCCCTAGAATTTTTTCATTAGCAAGTAACCCAAAATTAGTTGCAAAATTGTACTTAAAATAACACTGCAAATCACACTGTAGGGCATTCTGGGACTTATTCATTAATCCAGCTGATTTATTGAAAACCTATTTGGTATGAGTCACTGTGATTTTACAAATGTAATGATACCTTCAACACAGTTATTTAAAGTAACTTTTTTTTGGAATTTGGAACACCATTTTGTATAGAGGAAGAAAAGGGAGAAGTAACTTCAAAAATTCTGAGTCTATGTTGAAATGTTTCCTGGAGAACTATAAAATAAACATGTACAACATTGCAGATATTTTATAGTTGCATGGCAAGTCCAAAACACATTTTATCTTCTCTCTCTTATTTGAACAGCCTTGCAGCAATACTCACAATTGAGACTAGTGTAGAATGTTCAGTTGAAGTCTGCTTCAGAAAGCTAATACACTACTAGAATTAAAAAAGAGTCGTAATTGAATGAAATGAAGGGTAATTTAAGGTATCATAGTTAGTAATAAAAAAATCCGAATTTGGTTTAACCTGTCTACGCTCTTTTTTTGAAACAAAAATTATGTCTTCTAAAACATTATTAATTTATCACCCTTGTTAATAAAGTTTCAATTTGCAGAAAATTTAATACCTTGTATTTTACTTCTTAATACATGTGGTATGAGTGAGTAGCATATTTGGTATTTTGAAATATCTCTTAGTGAATTTAAAATAGATTATATTACAATTGATTAGATATAAGTATCTAAAAAGACACTTGCCATTGTTTTATATAATTACAAGTAGAAATTTACCAAATTTGAAATTGTTTTAATAGTTGAAAAGTGATTATAATGTACTTTCTTTTCCAAAACTAATTGGAGGTTAACTACACAGCAAATCAAATACTGATTTTTTGACAGTACATTTGATAGGGATATTTTTAATGAAGGTATTTTAGATCAGTGATCACAGGCCTGTCAGATTTTGACGGCAGCTGTAAAATGATTGAGGCTGGTCAGGTGATAGAAAATGTGTGAATACACTTCCTCCATTTTGCTGCAGTTAGATCAGAATTAGTTACGGTAATGAATGTCCTGGAGTGTAATTTCAAATGTAATAGATAATGTGTGAAAGAAAAGAAAAGAAAATGCTATTGCTTCTTTTTTAATTTTTTTTTAATAGAGCATCTAGTAGATGCTATAACTGTTCATTATTGTGTAATTTAACTCTTTCAATAATTTTCTATGGTTACTTCCACTATCTGTATTCGATAGCTATGGAAATTCAAACAGAAAAATTTAGAAACATATCTAAATTACAGACCATATGTTCATAGAATTCTCCTGGTTCACCAAGTTCTGAACAGTCTGACTGCCACTTTCAGCTTCCCAAATACATGAAGTGCTCTCTCATGGGCTTTACAGCTTCCTCTGCCTGGCATACCCTTCTCTTGGATAGTACTAAAACTGATTCATTCCTGTCTTTCAGGTGTTACCTCAATACTCATCTCCTTTAAGAGGCCTCACTTGGCTATGCTATTTCTTTGTTTTGGCAGGGGAGGTTTGAGACAGAGTCTCACTTAGTCACCCATCCTGGAATGCAGTGGTGCAATCACGGCCCACTGTAGTCTTGACCTCTCAAGCTCATGGCATCCTCCTACCTCAGCCTCCTGAGTAGCTGGGACTATAGGCATGCCCAACTGTGCCTGGCTATTTGTTGCATTTTTTGTAGAGACAGGGTGTCTCACTATGTTGCCCAGGCTGGTCTCGAACTCCTGGCCTCAAGAAATCCTCCCACCTCAGCCTCCAAAAGTGTGGGGATTACAGGTGTGTGCCACTGCACCCAGCAGACTGTGCTATTTGAATGAGCTCACCAGCCCACTTCATTCCTTCACAATGGCACCCTGAATACTGCCTTCACAGCTATATCTTGATCTTTATGGGCTGAATTGTATCCCTCCCCCCTCCAAATTCATTTGTTGAAGTTCTAACCCATAATACTTCTGTATTAGTTTGCTTTCATGTTGCTGATAATGACGTACCTGAGACTGGGCAATTTACAAAAGAAAGGTTTAATGGACTTACAGTTCCACATGGCTTTCACAATCATGGCAGAAGGTGAAAGGCATGTCTCACATGGCAGCAGGCAAGAGAAGAGAGCTTGTTTAGGGAAACTCCCCCTTTTAAAACCATCAGATCTTGTGAGACTTATTCACTATCCTAAGAACAGCACAGGAAGACCTGCTTCCATGATTCAGTTACCTCCTACAGAGTACCTACCACAATACATGGGAATTCAAGATGAGATTTGGTTGGGGACATAGCCAAACCATGTCAACTTCCAAATGTGGATGTGTTTGGAGATAGAGTTTTTAAAGAGGTGATTAAGGTAAATGAGGTTATATCAGGAGGTCTTAATCCAATATTAATAATGAAGAGATTAGAACACAGACACACATAGAAGAAAGACCACGTGAAGACAAGAAGAGAAGATGGCCATCCATAAGGGAAGGAGCGAGGCCCTCAGAAGAAAGCAACTCTGCAGACATCTTGATCTTGAACTTCTAGCTTCCAGAACTGTGAAGAAATAAAGTTTCTTTTTTTAAGCCACCCAGGCTATGCTACTTTGTTGTGTCAGCCCTAGAAAACTAATACACTATTGTTTTCTTTTCTGTTGTCCCACTTCTAGAAAATTGTATGCTAGATGCCGAAAGACTTTGTCTTATTTCCAATAATTTCCCCAGTGCCTGGCAAAGTGGCTGGCATTTACTGAGTTCTCAACAAATGATCTCTGGATCACAGAATGACAGTTAGATTGCAAAGCTATACTGCACCCCCATATTTACCTAAATTTATATCTTATTTTCTTCCCCTATTTACCGTATGCTTTCTGTAAAGAGGCTATACCAAGGGCTCTTATAATAAACAAGGGGGGTTCTGACTTCCAGTTGTCCACATAGAGGCATTTTAGCACAAGAATTCTGGATTTGAAATGCGGACACTTTATCCCAATATTTGGGAAAGAAGAGGAGCTACAGACTCATTGCTTGTGTAGTCAAAATGGAGAATGACAGAATTTATACTCCACAGCATCAGTGTTAAAGCATGTCATGGAATACTCTAGAACAGTTGATATGCTCCTGAACATAGTTAATATGATATGAATAACTCAGGGATAACTGAAATGAAGAAGGACATCTATGTATCCAGTTATAAGGAACTGGAAAAGACAGAGGAGAGGAAATGAGATAGGGTCTGAAGTAGTTAGCTCAGACATCATTTCACCCAGAAAATATTCCATAACCTCCTACATTATTTGCTTCTAGAGCACCCTGTGTATATTGTTTTTATTGTACTGTCTACCACATTGTAGTGACATTATTTGTTTATACATATTTCTACCACCAGAACTGTATTGTTCAATTATCATGTCTTATTTGTTTTTGTATCTCCAGCACTTACCATAGAGCCTATCATACAGTTGGTGCTAAATAAGTGTTCTGCATAATCTGAAATTGATATGAAGAATATCCAGTATATTTATAGGGTATAAAGCAGCCAAAAAGTATATTCATTATTCTTTACTTTGTTCTTGTTTCTTACATTCCATCTTGTTATTAATGGAGGGTCATTAATTATAAATTCTTTTACATATATAGAGATTATTGAAACTTGAGTTGGCCATTGAACAATGTGAAGGTTAAGAATGCCACCCCTGCACAGATGAACACATAAGTGTAACTTGGGCTCCCCCAAAACTTAACTATTAATAGGCTATCGTTGACCAGAAGCCTTATCAATAATAGTCAACTAACATATTCCATGTATTATATACTATATTCTTACAATAAAGTAAACCAAAGACAATATAATGTTATAAAGAAAATCGTAAAGAAGAGAAAATATATTTACTGATCATTAAGTGGTAGAGGAGCATCATAGAGGTCTTCATTCTCTCCGTCTACACATTAAGTAGGCTGAGGAGGAGGAGGAAGAGGGGTTGATTTTTTTGTCTCAGAGCTGGCAGAGTCAGAAAAAATCCATGTATAAGCAGATCTGTGCAGTTCAAACTTGCATTTTTCAGGGTCAGCTGTATATATCTCTGATGCTATTCTTTTTCCCATTCATTGATCACCTGACTTCCTCATCCATGATTAAAAACACATTTATTCTGAAGTTTTACTATTACTTTCTTCAAAGGCAATAATAGATTATAGACAAGTGTTTCAGATAAGTACCTCAGTCCCTCAGAGGTTGGCTAAGAGTTCAGCATCACACAAATAATCTAAATGTCATAACTCAGTCTGGTATCATGACCTTGCCATTCACTCTAGTTCAGCTTGTCCCTTAGAGTCTCTCTCTTTTTAATTCAATAAGGTTTAGAAAACAAATACTGGGTGCTACAATAGCCAGGTCTACTGAGGGAGTCTAGGCAAGAACTAGATCAGAATACAGAAATTCAAATAAGCCTAGAGTAGTCCATTGGGACTATCTAGTCCTCCTGCTCAAGGAGGGTATGAATTGTTACATTAGGAAAACTGCTGAAAGTTTTTGTCTTTCCTGAATCTGGGCAAAAAGTCAAAATATGTAACATTTGGGAAATGATATACTGGTATGAGAAATATCTTTTTTTTTCTTGAGTAGTAGATATCCAATTACTTGAATTAGAACTGACTTTATTCTCTCAATATTATTTGTACAAACAAGTAAAGAAGAAGCAGAACTTGAGTGAACTTAAATTGTAACGAGAGAAAATAAATTCTGTGAGGCAAGTTATTTATGCTGAATTAAGCCTCGGGACAACTGGACTGTAAGCCTTGTCACACACTGAGATATAATACAGGGAAGACACTTGGAGAGGCTGTCCTTGACCCATAGAGTCTCCTAACCATTCTCTAACTCATTAACTAGTTTTATTGTTTTCTTAGCATCTACTAATACTTGAATTTAACTTTTAAAAACCTGTTTATTTTCTTTCTTCACACTTTCTCTGAAAGAATAGAAGCTTTATCTTTTGTTTCCTGCTAAAGAGCACCTAGGACATTTCCCGAAAAATAGTTTGGGCTTAAATGGTCACAGTATCTACCATATAGTAGGTACTGAAAAAAAGTTTGCTGAAAAAAGGGATGATCAACTCATAACCTCTTTCCTGATTTATTTTTAAATGTAAACTCTGATAATATATATGCTGTCTGGACACAGGGAGGGGAACATCACACACCGGGGCCTGTTCGGGGGTGGCGGAGCTAGGGGAGGGATAGCTGGGGGTGGGGGTATTGGGGAAGGATAACATTAAGAGAAATACCAAATGTAGATGATGAGGGGATGGATGGAGCAAACCACAATGGCATGTGTATACCTATGTAACAATCCTGCATGATCTGCACATGTACCCCAGAACTTAAAGTATAATTTTAAAAAAAGAAATAAAAGACATACAGATTGTATGAAGACAAAATAAAAATTATTCTGTCTAGGATTATAATTTTTCATTGACAAATAAAAATTGTATTTACTGTGTGCAATGTGATGTTTTGAAATAAATATATGCATTGTGGAATGGACAAATTAAGCTAATTATCATATGCCTTATTTTACATCCTTATATTTTTGTGATGAGAACACTTAAAATATACTTTTGGCCATTTTCAAACATGTATTACATTGCTATTAACTATAGACTCTATGTTGTACAATGAAATACTTGAACTAAAGTCTCCTTTCTAATTGCAGTTTTCTACTCTTTGACCAAAATATTCTAATCCCACTTCTTTTCCAAGCTTCTGATAGCCCCTATTTCTTCTCTCTACCTTTATGATTTTGCCTCTTTAAGATTCCACATACGTGAGATGATGTGGTGTTTGTCCTTTTGTGCCTGGCTTATTTCACTTAATGTCCTCCAGGATTGTCCAGGCTGTGGCAAATGACAGAGTTTTCTTGTTGTTAGATAGTGAATAATATTCCATTGTGTATATATTAAGCTAATCCTATCAAACCACCAATGTAATTTTTCACAGAAGTAGAAAAACTATTCTTAAATCCATATAGAACCAAAAAAGAGCTCAAATAGCCAAATCAATCCTAAGCAAAAGAACAAAGCCAGCGGCATCACATTCCCTTCCTTTAAACTATGCTAGAAGGCTATAGTAACCAAAAGATTACAATACCAATACAAAAACAGACACATAGACCAATGGAACAGAATAGAGAACCTAGAAATATAGCCCACACTTACACAGCCATCTAATCTTCAACAGGCCAACAAAAATAAGCAATGGGGAAAGGGCACCCTAAGTGGTGCTGGATTAACTGGCTACCCATATGCAGAAGAATGAAACTGGACCCCTGTCTTTCCCCATATCCAAACATTAACTCAAGATGGATTAAAGATTTAAATGTAAGACCTCAGAATATAAGAATTTCAGAAGGAAATCTGGGAGATTCCTTTCTAGACATTGGCCTTAGGAAAGAACTTATGACTAAGTACTCAGAGGCAATTGCAAAAAAAGCAAAAATTGATCAACAAAGTAAACAGACAACTTACAGAATGAGAGAAAGTATTCATAAGCTATGCATCCAACAATGATCTAATACCCAGAATCTATAAGGAACTTAATAAGCAAAAATAAATAACCTCATTAAAGGGTGAACAAAGGACATGATAAGACACTTCTCAAAAGGAGACATACAAGCCGCCAACTAGCATATGAAGTTCTCGGCATCACTGATCATACGAGAAATGCAAATCAAGACCGCAATGAGATATACCTCACACCAGCCAGCTATTATTAAAAAATCAAAAAACAACAGATGCTGGTGAGGCTGCAGAGAAAATATACATTGTTGGTTAGAATGCAAATTAGTTCAGTCACTGTGGAAAGCAGTTTGCAGATTTCTCCAAGAACTTAAAACTACCAACCAGCCCAGAAATCCTATTATTGGCTATATATTCAAAGGAAAATAATTTATTCTCTCAAAAAGGTGCATGCACTCTATGGCAACACTATAATATCAAAGACATGGAATCAACCATCAATGGTAAACTGGATTAAGCAAATGTGGTACATAGACACCACAGAGTACTACACTGCCATAAAAATGAACACAATCAGGTCCTTCACAGCAACATGGATGGAGCTGAGGTAATTATCCTAAATGAATTCAGGAATAGAAAAATAGCACATATTCTTACTTAGAAGTGGGAGCTAAACATTGGGTATTCATGGACATAAAGATGGCAACAATAGAAGCCGGGAACTATTAGAGAGGGAGGGAGGGAGGGAGAAAGTCAAGAGATGAAAAACTGTTTGGTGCTATACTCACTACCTGGGCAATGTGATCAATAGCACCCCAAAGCTCTGCATCATGCACTATACCCATGCAACAAACCTGCACGTATACTCCCTTTATCTAAAATAAAAGTTGAAACTATATTTTAAAAGACAATTTAATTATTAGTATAGGTGAGATGCCCATTAAAGTTCAAATGCTGAACGGAAATTACCATTGGAATTGTTATTGCTTTGATTTCTTTTAATGATAAACAAGCATGTATAGAAGAGAGAAGCAAAGGCCGTAACAGATAGATCCTCTTATGTAGGGCTTCTCGCCCTGTTAGTCAGACTAATGATTGGATTTTGGCTGTGTCACTTCATGGGTGAACTTGGATGATCTATTTACTCTCTGTAAGCAACAAGATATTTATCTTATTATCTTCATGGCAGGCACATTAAATTAGATAATGTAAGTAAAATGCCTAGTGTGTTCTCATGAATTCTAGCTATTCTAGAAACAATTCCTAGTATTGTTCTTTCTTCTACGCCTTTTTCACTTTACATATATGTTTATGAAATATGGTCACTTAAATGACCTTTAAAAGTATCGATTGTGTGTATGTGTATTTAAACATGTGCTTTCTCTTTAGAGAGGATATGTAAGGACACAGAAGAAAGCAGGGTATTGATACTGACAGATCAGCATTCAAATATGAAAGGAACCATTGTTTATGGATTTCAGAAAGAAAATAATAAGTTTATGTTCCAGGATGTCCTTCCCGAAACCAACTTTGTTCACACTTGTTGATTGTCCTTAGGTTTTGCAGAAAGACCGACCAGTCTGTGTTCTGTATTTTTAAGTGATAAAATGGTACCCTTCCAAAATACACCATTAGTGACAGTGTGATGGTAGGCAAAGCTTTACATTCTCTGGACCTCATGTGTAATATAACCAAGAATAGACCTTGGTTTGTATCTCTAGTTATTTATATAACAAACATTTATTAAGTGTCTACTACATGTATGATATTATACTAGTTGCCTCAAATTCATCAATGCACAAACAAAAACTCTGCCCTCTCAGAGCTTAACTAGAGAGGTAAATAGACAACACAAAAATAAGCTTACTAAATAAGAGAAGCATTAGGTAAAAATATCCTTAAATTATAAAAATTCAACCAGGGAAAGAGGGGTTAGGAGTGTTGAGGGTAGGTGCTTGGCAGAATGAAAATTAAGTAGGTCATCAGGCTAAGTGTCAAGGAGGTTGAAATTAGGCCAAGTACTTGAAAGTAGTGAGATAATTAGTCAAGAAGATATTTGTGGGAAGAATGTTCTAGAATGAAGAAACAGCTAGAGTTAAATTTCTCAGGTAGATGCCTGCCTCGTATGTTCCGAGAACAAGGAATTTTTGTAAAACCCAAAGGAAGTCATGCTCACATGGACAATTTGTCAGCTATGAAGTGATACACGTTAATGTAGTTACTGTCCTGGTTAGCCCTCCTCTGCCACTATGCAGCCATGGCAACATGGGCAACTGACTTTCTCTTGACTCCGTCTTCTCTTTTAAAGGGGATCTTGGAAGCTACAGCCCCTCCTAGTACAAAAATTCCATAATTAGTGTAATTTTGCCCATTCTTTTATCTTTAAATTTTTTCTTGTACGTTTACTATAATTAAAGGAAACCAAATAGTCAGATGGGTATGAGAATTAATGAGAAAGGGAAAGGGTTAAACAAAAAATATTTTTAATATAAATAACTGTCATTGTATCAGTTTGACCACAGACATAAACTATATTATTTTTTAGGTTAATAAAGTAATACTTCAAAATTATCAAAGCCATAAAAACAAAGTTTCCAAAATTATAGGCAAGCAGGAGACGTGACAAATACAATGCTGCACCATGGATATGATCCTGGAATCAAAAATCTGGTGAAACTCGAATGAAGTCTACAAATTTAGTTAATACTGCTGTACCTATGATAATTTGATAAATGCACCATAGTTATGGAAGATGTTACCCTTAGGGGAAGCTAGGAGAAGGGAATGGGAATGCAAGCAAGCATTCTCTGTGTTATCTTTACAGGTCTTTTTGGTCCCCATTAAAAGTGTACAGGAGAACATTGCCTCATAATTTATGCTTTCCTTGAATGTCAATATTCATTACTAATTTTCAATTTTTAGAAATTTGTAAACAAGATATAAATAGCTTCATGAATGTATAAAAATAATAGTATATCTTCCTTAAAATATTTTTGTTTAATAGATTTAAATGGAATACAGTCAATAAGCCCAAAGGAAGGAAAAACAAAACTATAAAAGTATTGTCCAAATAAAAACATGTAGAGAAAATACTTAACTACAAAATGAAAGATAGCAAAATCCTAGCCTGTCTAAGATTGGAAATAAAATCCCCTAAAATAATTTAGTACAGAGTCTTGCACATAATAGGCAATGATGTGTTTGTTTATTTCATGTGAAATAATGACTCTATATAGCCACTAAAACCTGCAGACATTTCTGATGAGAGGTGTTGTGATAGAATAAAGTTTTCTGCATAGAAACATTCCCAATTATATGTCAAACAGGACCTGGCATAATTTTCTCTGTGTTTGCCAAACCTCCTTCTTGCCAAGAACCCTTCACTTATAAAATAGAGTTTGCAATATCTCTCCTTGACCTTGAGAGAATATTACAAGAGTAAGTAAGATAATGTCTGAATAATGCTCTGGGGTCTCAGATGAAGGAATTCTGTCACTGCAATGTAAGAAACAAAATTTGTCTTTTTTGTTTTATTTTTTAAGTGGGTGATTAATATAATGGCTAATTTATGCATCTATCTTAAAGCTCAGTATGACCATATTTATGTCTAACAAAACAATTGGTCTTCTTGCAATCAGTATATCTTATTCTTCATCAGAGCACAACTTCTTGGCAACAAATTGCCAAGAAAATCACATGTAATTGGCAGCCAGCAGGAGGCTATGAACACTGTCTCATTGTCAGGATGTTCCAAGTTTGGGACGGCAATGCCAAATCTGAAGACAGAGTTCTCTGCAATTTGTCGCACTACTTGAAATGTGCCGGTGGAAAATACTTGGACATGAGGCAAAGGCTACAGGGAAGCACTGCCCAGTGTGATATAATCAGGATATGAATAAGGGAAGGATGATTCCCAGGTTCTGCTTGTTGAAATAGCCTATCAGAGAAAAGAGGAAATAATTTTTACCAAAAAAGAGTAAACTATCAGCTAAACTCTCAAATAGAAGAGTTTTATAAGCACTATTGGTGTAAATAATCATTTACATACAGTAGAAAGAATAGACACAATGGGATTAGAAAATGATTATCTTTCTTCATAAAATGCAACTATGAAGAATGCCCAAATAGTATACAGAGCAAAAGGGGGGGTGGGAATGGGCATGAGTTCTTCCTAATCCTCATTCAAACTTGAAATTCTGAATATAATATGAATAGAGATATACTACAGGATTTCCTGATGACCTGAAATGGTTTCATCAGGGATATCAACATGATATTTCAAAGATGTGGTATTTTTCTGCATATGAAACTGGATCCATGTATTTTGAAAGATCTTATCAACCAGAAGAAATGAAAGGAATTCTTACTCAGCTGCTTGGTGGCCATTCTTAACTCTGAGCCTTTCCTTTACATTTAGCTACTCCTTTGGCATATTCACACACCTGAGCAAATTGGAAATATAATAAGAAATGTACTTTCTTGTGGTGTTTCTAATTGGAAATAACACAGGGCCTTTACCATATTACACCTAAAGGAAAATTCTCTCTGAAAGCATGTTTCCCATAATATATCCTGCTGGCTTTCATAGGTGGATACTCAGCAAAGAGCCTTTGACTGTACATTGTGTAGTGAAGAGCAGCATCAACATTGAACTTATTAGGCTCAGCCACCACGCAAACATTTAAACACTTTCTTACCAGAATGTTAAAGTGCTTGTAATGCCCACTGAGGTAATGCATCACTTTTGATTTCTAGAAATACAGGTTCTCACTAGTGTGCGTGGTGAATTAGGGTGGAGGATTGCATAAAGCAAGATACTGACAGATCCTACTGAATGCTACTTTTGGTTAAGAAAGGAAAGAAGGAAGTAAGGAGAAAGGGAAGGAGGAAGGGAAGAAAGGAAGGAATCACTGAAGGAAAGAAGGAAGGTAGGAAGGAAGGAGGAAGGAAGGAAGGAAAAGATGAAGGATAGGAGAGAGCAAGAGAGGGAAGAGAGACAGAAGGGGGAGAAGAATATGGCTTTATAGAGGAGGAGATTTATAGGAATTTTGCCTTTTATAGACCGATTATAGTCAATCATTTAAAAAGCAAAATAATCTCTCAGGGGTTCCCTAATTGATCATGCATATGGCTTCAATACAAATACCAACTGTAATAAAAATGCAAACATTAATTTGAAATAAAATTCAGGTTTCATTTGCCTTTTCAGCAGCAATGGGCTTTTCTGTTAAGCATAAAAATAATTTTTGATTTAAATAATAGCTATTCTCCTAATAAGTAACATTTTATTTAGAGAACATTATTATATACTTTATTTACAGGGAGGAGAATAGGAGAACATTTCAGTTTGATAAAATAAGTTTTGAAGATTGATTAAACCGTAAGTTATGGATTTGTAATGCTTCTTCTGCTTTGAGTGTAATTTTTGAAATCCGTAGTTTAAGAATTTTTAAAACATTAAATTTCAACCCCACCTTCACACTATTGCCTTGCCATGTAGTCTAAATAATTGTTTGTTCAAGATAGAAATATTTAAATTATGCAAATCATTTTATTCTGCTATATTAAGGACTTGATCAGAAAAAGCTAAGCAGCCAAATGTTTATAATTTGTAAAATTCAGTTGATTTTTAATCAGAATTAAAGGAAATAAACCATCTTGTCTTTCAAAAATAAAACATATAAACAATTATTCAGCCCCATTTTATTTCTATTACAATATATGTATCGTGATGAATTACTGACTCAATAGAGGGCAATATGATATAATGGAAAGACGAAGGAATTTAAAGTCAAAAGGCCTTTGTTTGAGTCCCGGTTCTGCAATTTACTAGATACGTGACCTCAGGCAATTGATTTAATCTAGCTCAATGTGTTTCTTGCTGTGTGTACCTCTTGTGGGGATAAAATGGGGTAATGTCTGTAAACGTCTGTTCCACCCAATAGTAGGCAAGAGATGGTCAAAAGGCTGTCCTCTGAGCTACAGCAACCAGGGAGAGTATTTAACAGCATCACATAAGAGTGTCATGGTGCTGCATAAAGGAGGAATCAGTTTTCAACTTAGACCTCAAAAAGAAAGTTACTTTTCAGCCCAAGAGAGTACAAAATAATCCTCCCTATGCCTCAGTATGGTAGATAGAACACTGTGGATGAGAGATGAAATACAGACATAAAACAGTGCACCAAGACCGAAGAAAAAAGGAAACACCACTCCTGAAGCATTAGATTGATACAGCAGACAGGCATTCTGCAGCATATATGGGAAATAATAAACCACCACAGAAATTAACTGATAAAAATGTGGGTACCGGGAATAAACTATGAACAGTGGAAACCAAAGAGACTGAGATAATTTACAAATATTCAGAACTGTGAAAAAATATACTTCTTGATAGATATGGAACAAGAACACGATGATAGTAGTGAGGATTAGGTGAATTTGAAAGGAAAAGAATTTATACCATATCAGAAACAAAATTGTCTAGTTTGTATGTGCATATAATGTGTACGTATGTGTGCATATTAGATAGATGTATCACACTAATGTGTGTGTGTCTATATATATTACATATATAATTTATTGGATGGTAAAATGTACAGACTTCATTCCAGACTTTGGTCAGTCTTATCTACTATGTTGTCTCCCACTGCCAAGTTGAGTTACATATAAAGTCTTGTTGTTGTTATAATATGTAACTGTACTTGAAAGGAAAGGGATCTACTCTACTTTAGAAATTCAGTTAAGATATTAGTGCCCCAGTTGCATAAATGTCAGTAAACCACCTTGCTTGGTGAAAACTCTGTTTTTGTTTGGGGCTGTTGCATTGAAAAAAGATCTTAGGAAACTTGGAAGCTTGTTTGAAAACTTCACTATTCCAAACTGTATCCCAGGTACTGAAATATCTTTGACCAAAGAATGATCCTTCTCTGTCTGGAAATGCCTTTGAGCAACACTCTGAAAAAGATGCCTATGGAAGAGAAATCAAGTTTTATCTATTCATCTTTTGGAGTGAGTCAGCTTAAACACATGAATTAGACAATCAGTAGAATAGGGATGACGGTAAGAACATTCTTATATTTAACTTTAGAAAACATAAAGCATTATTTTGTAAATATAAGGGATAATAATTGAAATGTGATGTGAGGATTAATGTGGAATTTTCATGGGCTTACCAGTATCTGTTCATCACCATTACTAAGCTATGACAAGATAGAAGAGGGATCCAAGCTGTGCTTAGAGATTGGGCCTGGGGGCATTCTGCCAACTGGGAAACAGCTAGCAACAACAATAACACTCCCTCTCTCCTGAGTAGTTGTTTATACTCTGCATTAAATGGAAAATTCATTCATGTTGTATTGTCAACAAAATTATAAAAAATCAGAATTTTTATGAAAACAGTGTTTTCCTCTTAGCTTTCATCTTTCACTGCAGTGCAGTTTCTTCAGAGGGATAGATATATTTGCACTTGGTAATTATGAGCCTAATTATGTTTTAAAGCATAGGAGCATTTTAGGAAATACTCTATGGTCTGTAGATTCTCATCTATAACTTTGTAGTTTGGGTGCACAGGTCTACACAAAAAATTTTTGTGTGCACAGGTCTGCACAAAAAATTAATTTTACAAGTTTCTATAAAAGCTATTCAGAAGATGGCGTTTTGGGGCTGATTAACCCAAACAGGCCTAATCCTTTTCCAGGAAGTATTCTATGATGATGATTCCCAGAACTTACCCAGGTGGAATCCCAGTAGAGTGACTGTCTTCCTTAGAAATGAAGTGTTAAGAAAGCTTCCTTTTCAGTATCTGAAGGTATCTTCCTTTTCGGTATCTTCCTTTTTACTATCTTCTAGGACATTTTTTAAATGTGTATTCTATTTTTTAAGTTGTAATCGCTCTGTGACGAAAATATGACCTTTCACAGATGGAAAAACTGGTGCCCAGAGAAGGCAAGTGACTTCTATGACATCGTACAACTGGGCAATGTTGTAACAAAGTTTTGAACCTATGTGTTCTGATTCCAGAGTCCCCATTATTAACCTATACATTGGCTTTAAAACATCCATCTCCTGTAGTCTTTTCCTATGTTCCCTAACAAGTGCCCTCCAGTGAAATCATCTGCTTCTAGAGCTGAAATTTAGCTTAGCCAGCTGATCCAGGGATTTGCTCTTTAATTGTACTTGCCCACAACATTTACACAGATGTGATAAAGATATTGATCACTTAAAACCCATGAATATCCAGCTCCACTTCATGCAGCACCAAGTGTAGCATTTCTTTTTTCTTTCTGCCTTCTACAGAAGCCTAAGTTGATATTAAAAGGTTGTGGTAGTCTGAAACCTGCTTTCAGACAATCAGCTTAAGTCATTGACTCTTCAATGTTATCCTATTTATACCAGTTCATTATATTTTACTTAATATGAAATTACAATGACTCATAAGTGCAGCTTTCTTAGACTTAATTAGATGCTGAAGAACTATTAAACATTTGACAGCATATTGTACATTTGATCTTGGTATTGAATTCTCATTGATATTAATGCACACACAATGTAATATAACATATTCTTCTGACTGTGAGCTTATGTAACTTTTCTCAATTTAACAGCCTTTTGGATACCCGATTCTCTTGGATATTCGGCACATAAATGTTTTCTAACAAGCTAGATGTTGCTCTTAATTAAAGATAAGACAATTTGATCAGGTAAAGAACAGTGTAAAGACCATTTCAATTAGGGGAAGGTCATCTAGTTTCTAAATTTCAAGCCTTCCCCTGACTATGTGAAATATCAGGTGTGTTATTTAACTGTATCAGTTTCCTCATCTCTAAAAATCAATGTATTAAAAAGATGGTTCCTGTCCCTTTTTAGCTTTAAAATATAATGATTTAACAAATGGATTTTGTAGATTCCATCTCAGAAAGAGCCATTTTAGTTCATTAGAAATCTGATTTCACCAAATTCAAGTACCTCATAACTCTTGTCAAGTTGTTCATTTTAATGGGCAGAAGATGAGCTCTATATGTATTAATCTTACATTTGTTCCTTATTTATTAAGGTCTTGAAAATATTTACCTTGTTAGAAAGACATAATTGAGTAGGAAAATGAACAAATTGAAATTCAATAGCATTTTAAATAAGATATATATTCAAGTATTAAGTTAGTAAATGAACAATTCTTATACTACAAAATGTATACATAGAAAACCTTTGTAGGTTTCTGTAGAGGAGCATGCAAATACTTAGCTTAGCTCCTGATCAGTTTCAGCAGCGCCACCAGCAGGGCGTACTGCTCTACAGAACGGGTCTTCTAGTTTAAACACGTTTTCAAGCTTCTTAGATTTATTAGTTGTTGAAAAAATGATTATTAGTAGAAGAAAAATAAATGTTAACTTTCTGCCATCTAATATGTAATCATATACAAATGTAGCATAATAAACTGTTTTTTATTACAATTTCTTCACCTGAATAGAAATTATAGTGTTAGCACTTTCAAGAGATGGTTCTATCTGCATGCAGAGTGAGGGAGAGTTCGCATAATGGTCTGTAAGACATATCAAATTTATTCTGTGAAGTAGATAAAGGTCTTTTAAAGGTCTTACTCCACTTGTGGAATGAATTTCTTGTCATGTATGAATTCTGAGTATAACATGTTTTTCCCCCTCTGAAATGAGGTTTGTTTTCAAAAAGAAGAGAATGGCTAAAGAATTTCACTGTAGAGTATTTTTTAATTAAAGAAAAAATATATCTGGCATGATTATTAGCATTAAACATCTCTGTGTATTATACAAACATTGTTTAAAAATTATAGACATATATATACTCACGGAAGGAAGGAAATATGAACCCTGAAATTTGACCATCAGGAATAAAACTACGTTTAGATTTAAAAAAAAAAAACAACCAACCCTGAGGAAGGGGACAGAGCCCTTTTCCCTCTCTGAAATATACGTAAGGGAAAGTTGAAAAGGTATGCTAAAAGCATATTTTTCTCTTGCTTAGGATTCATCATCACAGAGGTTTCATTTGTAATAATGCTTTTAAAATATTTTAAAATTTGGCTAAAAGATTGAGCCTCTTATGCCTGACATCATGTAAAGATTTTCCAATTCAATATATGTTATTCTTTACAACCATATAAACATTGATATAACTATCATTACTATCATAGTTATGTAGATATTGACATAACTATTATACTAGATATATCTACATATTTATAATTAAAGAAATGGAGGTGCATGGAGATTGAATACTTGTTTAACAAACCTTATTGAATTCCTTATATGTACCAGTTATTTCAGTAGTCCAGGGAGCAAATAACTGCCTTGCCCCTAAGAAGACAAAATACTGAGGGAAAAAAAGCAATGTGCGTGTGTGTGTGTGTGTGTGTGTAATACATATTGCTTTTTGATCATGTATATGATTATAAGATTTGACACTAAATACATTAATTATATTATTCCAGTAGTCATGTGAGAAACATAAATTCAAACATTTTAACTTAATATAACAATTTTTACATTTCTTGATGCATGGGAGTATAACCAGCATGAGGACAAAATTGTTTGTTTTATTCACCGCTGTACTCACATTAAGTAACTGGCACATAATAGATCCTCAAAAATATTTTGTTACATGAATTAACATTGAATAAAATCATAGCTCTTTTTCTTATTTCCCTCACTCATGCTGAAGAAATAAATCTGCTATGATTGTCATGGCCTTTTGTTCGTGATACAGATTTAGCCAAAAGCTGTTGAATAAATGAAGAAATAAACCATGAATAATTTTAATGCCAATTTGGAAGTATTACATTGACTGACAAAACTTACTGATGAAAGTATTTTCCTGTTTATTTTCCACCAAATGTGACTATTTTGCATCATTCCAATGATATAAAAATATACTGCCTTACCCACAAATTATTTTTATTTTCTGTGTCTCAAGTTTTACGGCTATTTCAGGTATCTACAATATTGTAGCTGATATTTATTTTCCTTTTGCATTTTTTATTATAACTGAGAGTCCTGTGCAGATGGAATATATCAGGCAATTAAACTAAAAACAAATGGGAAGGAATTATAAAGAGAAATCAATAAAAAGAAATATATTTTAGAGAAATACTATGACATTTTCAGAGAAGGTAGATAGATATAGTAGATTTACATAGTCTTTCAAAAGCAGATAATCTTATCAGAAAATGTTTAGAGTTTCTTTTTTTTACATAAAGTATTTCATAAAAGAGTTTCTAATAATTTAAAATTACAGTTCAGGATGAAATGCCTCAATTGAAGGAGGTTACTGATAGAAAGTTTAATTACTAGTACATACAAGATTTTTTAAAATTATAAATATAAGATCTGGCACTAAATGAAATATAAAAAGCAATATATATATTGCTTTATATATATATGATTATTATAAGATTTCTCAAGATTAATATAGCTGGGAATAAAACATACTTCTGCTTTCCCAGTTTAATAGTATAGCTACCTAGCTTTCTTTGGGTTTATAAGACTGTACTAGAAGATTAAAAAAATCAGGCTTCCATCTGGAAATATGGGGTTTTCTATTCACTACCTGAATTCTAGGCTCAACTTTATGCTCCTTGGAACTATTAAATACTGTGAGTCAGTCAAAATAAAGACTTTCAAATGTAAAATATTTACTATATCATCAAACAATGTTGCTATAAACATCCTTGTTTGTTCTCTTGGATACACATGCATGTGTGTGTTCCTCTAGAGAATATGTCAACAGTTGAAATAAAATATCGGTATCTGTATATTGCCATCTAAAATGGCTTTCTAATTCATACTTCCAGTATATTATTTCAAAATTCTTATTTCTTGTACCCTTTACTGATAGTTTAAATTAGCACACTTTTTGTTTTTCACCAATCTTACATTCAAAAAAGATCAGTTGATGCTTTAATTTTGCATTTTCCTGATTACAAGTGAGGTTAAACAATATTTATCAATAAGACATAGTCCCTCTTCTGATAATGCTCTGTTCTCATCCTTACTCTTAATTTTTGTTGTTTTTTTTCTTATTAGTAGTTATATAATTTGAATGTTAATTGCTTTATTTGTTCTATTTAGTTCAAATAATTTGGATAGTCTATTACTTGTATGATATTTTTATTTAAATATATAGTTACATGTGTACATATTTATTAAGCTTTTGTGCATAGACTTGTTTCAAATTCAAAACATAGTTTTCTATATTATTACCTAATAAGTTATTTTTTAAAGATGTTTGTCAATTTCATATAGGCTTTATTAGGAATTTTGATGTGTGCATATTTCCATGTGGGTGAACAATACCATTTATTATGTAACATATTCTTTTTTCCACTAATTGACAGACCATTGTTATAAGCTACTAAATTTTCTTATGTACATGAGTTAACTTCTTTTCACATTCCCATATAAATATCATCTAATTTTTAATCATTACTTATGTAAACTTAAGTTTTATTTATTACTTTATCCATTAATACTATTCACATCCCTATTCTACTTCCTACAACTATATTTCATTTCCATCAGTATTCTCTGAGAACTGTGTAGTGGTTAACTTATAGATTCTCTGTATTTATGAAGATATCTGGATTTCAATCTCATTGAATAGTCATTTGGCTGGGTTTATGACACTAGTTAAAATGCTCACCCTCAGCTTATCCTGCCCATTCTTCTTAAGTATTGCTGATGAGAAGTCTGATGGCAGTTTGATCCTCATGTATTTGTAGGTAATATGAATATTTTTTCCTCTTCTCTCACACTGAAGAAGGTCTAAGATTTTTCCTTTATTATTTTTTACTTTATTTAAACTCACTGTGTTTGTTTTTGTGAAGGTTTTCTTTTGAAATTTATTTCTACTGAGTCCTTAATAGACCCCATCAATCTCAAAACTTACATCTTTCTTCAGTTTTAGGAAATTCTCCTTGCTTTCTCTTCATTGTATCTATTCTTTCTCAAACTTCTACTGAAATAATTTTATAAATTCTCAACCCATCCTGTGTGAGAATTTTTTGAATGTCACATATGTATATTTTTATGCTGTAGTATGAGAACACTTCTTTCCTCACTCAACCAATAAGCCAATTTTCTTTTACCTAACTCCATTCTGTAATTCATTTCAACAACTGAAGTTGTATTTTGTACTAAAAATTATTTCAGTGACCTCTGCTAATTCTTTTATTTCACTCAGAATTTTAATACAATTTAAAGTCCTCTACAGTTTACATTTACTAACTCAGCTTACTTTGTTGTAGTATTTTTTGAGTTGATCATCACTCACTCATGATGTTGGCAAATGTGGTTTGACTGCATTCCCACCCAAATCTCATCTTGAATTATAGTTCCCATAATATCTACATGTCATAGGAGAAACCCAGTGAGAGGTAATTTAATCATGGGGACAGTTATCCTCATGCTGCTCATGCTGTTCTTGTGATAGTGAGTGAGTTCTCACAAGATCTCACGGTTTTATAGGGGCTTTCCCCCTTTTGGTTGGCACAGTTTTAATTTTTATTAATAGGTAATAGATGGTATCAGGGTATATGTGATATTTTGATATTTTCACATAATATGTTACTGTCAAATAAGGGTAATTGAAACATTCATCACCTTAAACATTTAGTTTTTAATGTTGTTGCTTGTTTTCTAATTTCTAGTCTCTTTCAGGTGCATACTTTTATAAAATGCAAAGTCATACACTTGGATTTCCTGGTAATACTAAACTTCAATAAAAGTTTCTAAATGCTTACGTTTTCTATTTATCCCATTGAGGACCAGTAAGAGAATTTGCAGATTGACCTCAGTTTACAGATCACACTTTGAATGGAGCTGCTCTGTTGGACAAAATGCCTTCTTCTTTTAGTGGAAATGCAGATAGGGTACTCTGGTTTGCATGTGCTTACATCTTTGCCCACTGCTGACTGCCTCCCACTCTCTGCTTCATCAGGCTATCTGCAAGTCCCAGAAGATGATGCAGGCCTTCACATCGTTGTGCCTATGTGCAGATTGCCTAGAATTATTTCTCTTACTTGCTGAAGCAGTAATCTCCCATAATATTTGCTTTTTTAAAGACTGAGCTCAAGCATCATTTCATCTTAAGAACTCCTTGACTTTATGAGATAGCGATGGACTCTCCTCCTCTCCAGTCCTTTAGTTACACTATTCTTTACCAGCTTCTATGAGACCACTGTGGTTTTTATCTATGTTTGCTTATTGACCCTCCTTCAATCAGAGTATTAACTTCCCAACTGTTTATGTTCTTGTTTCTTTGTATCTTAAGAGCATAATGACATAGTACTTGGGACATGGAAAGTGTTTGACATGGTTTGGCTCTGTATCCCCAGCCAAAATCTTATCTCAAATTGTAATCCCCATAATCCCCACATATTGACAATGGGACCTGGTGGGAAGTTATTGGATCATGGGGGCAGTTTCCCACATGCTGTTCTCATTATAGTGAGTGAGTTCTCATGAGACCTGATAGTTTTATAAGTGTGTGATAGTTACCCCTACACACGCTTTCTTCTCTGTTGCCTGCCACCATGTAAGATGTGTCTGCTTTCCCTTCTGCCATGAATGTAAGTTTTCTGAGGTCTCCCCAGCCTGTAGGACTGTAAGTCAAGTAAATCTCTTTTTTAAAACAAACTACCCAGTCTTGGGCAATTCTTTATAGCAGTGTAAGAATGGGCTAACAGTGTTTCATGATTACATATTTAGTAATAAATGCAAATAGTAATTGCATTAACATATAAGAGAAAACACAAAAATCTAATCATATTAAATATAAAACTGGATTTTTTTTATTGCATTTTAGGTTTTGGGGTACATGTGAAGAACATACAATATTGTTGAATAGGTACACACGTGGCAGTGTAATTTGTTGCCTTCCTCCCCTTCACCTATATCTGGCATTTCTCCCCATGCTATCTCCCCC
>CAUYQU010061774.1:0-66086 GCA_963574635.1 Cheracebus regulus
CTCTTTTTCTAAAATCTCTTCCTCTTTCTTTCTCTTTCATTTTTTCTTTCTTTTGCTGTTTCTTTCTCCTTTTCTCTCTTTTTCTAAAATCTCTTCCTCTTCCTTTCTCTCTTTCATTCTTTTTATTCTAAAAAAAAAAAAAAAAAGAAAATGAAGCTGGGCACAAAATGTACATATTGTATTTTTCTAATTATATGGTATGTTAGAATAATCAAAAGTAATGTATCATGAGAAAACAAAAGAGTAATTGTCTTCTGGAGATTATCATTAGTAGAGATATGGAGGAATCTTCCTTGGATGATAAATAATTTCATAAATTTGACAAAACTTACCCAATTTTATATTTTTTGTATTATTCATTGAACTGTACAAAAATTGTTTTGCTTAAAATTATCATACTCCAATTAGTAGATATGTTTTTCACAGTTGTGTTGGTTACCTATTTTTAAATTACATTTTCTGTGTTTTATCCTAAAAAAATCCAATAGATAGAAGAAAATCAATATGTAGAACATAATGGGAGCCATACTTCTCATTCATAGGAAAGGGAAATATATACACAGAAAGAGGAGAGACTAGAATATTCCCTGTGCTGTTAAACTACAGTTGGAGAGATCAGCATGTACTAAATTTTTAAATCGCATATAGATATATACATAGAGAAATACATAAATATATATATGTAGATCTATATATATATATATATAATTTTACATTTCTTGTGAGTATCCATTGAGTGAGCCCCAGAACAATGACACACCATTAGCAATGAGCATACCCAGATCACAGATCCTGATTTCTAAATTCCATGCTCCAAAACCTATCAGGGTTACTTACACAAAGGGTTGTTTCTATGGCTAGGGAAGGAAATGTAGAATTACATTCTACAAAATACAAACAAATATACAAACCAAAGAAATTAGACTTCTCAAAATGTCAAGGTCAAGAAACACAAAGAAATGTTGAGAAAATGATCCAGATTAAACCAGAGTAAAAATGTATGGCGCTAAATGCAATATGTTATCTTAAATTGAACTTGGACTGAGAAAAATAAATAGCTAAAAGACAATATTGGGAAACTTGACAGAATTTGAATATGGGCACTGAGTTAGATAATATCAGAAGAGTGCTCTTAAATGAGCACTTCAAAATTGAAGCCCCAATTAAAAAAAAAATTAGAGACAGAGTCTTGCTCTGTCACACAGCCTGGGGTGCAGCTGTGCTATCATAGTTCACTGTAGCCTCAAACTCGGGCTCAAGAGATCTTCCTGTTTCCACCTCCAAAAGTACTGGGACTACAGATCGGAGCCACTTTGTACAAACAGAAGCACTAAATGTTAGTGTTTGTCAGTTTTCATCCTGTAAATATTCCCACCACAACTGATATGGAGCAAGTAACATTTTAAGAAAGGGCTTACAAGATTTCTAAATGTGTAATAATCATCCAGCTACGTCACACCATTACAGTAGCATTTTATTAATTTTTAAATTTCTTTATTTTTATAACTATACTGTGATTATATAAGAGAGAGTTTTTCCTGCATTTATACAGAGATATTAAGGCAAAGGGGAAAAGTATAAATTATTGTGAATCTGGGTATAGAATACCTTGGAAATTCTTGTAAATTTTTGCATTTGTCTTCAAAGTTAAAGATATATATATATATATACGTACATGCATATACATGTATAATTTTAAACTATACAAATTGTATAGTATATCTAAATATATAAATTATAGATTATATAATAATTGATATTTGAATGTCTACTTCACAGCAAGTAATACAATATAAATTGGCTACAGATGGGATGCTAACTTAGAAAATACAGACATGGAAGAACTCTCCAAGGTCATGACATTTTAGACAGGCCATGAAAGATAAGGCCAGACATACTCAAATCTAGTACAAGATTTTAGGCCAACAGAGCAACTTATAAAAATGTATTCAAACAGAACAAAATGTAGATGACTGGAGAAAGCAGGTGTTTGTGGGCAGGAAGCAAATCACTCTATTCTAAACATACTAGCTCAGGTAAAAATCAATGCAGAAGATATACATATCATCTATTTTCTTGCATTAGAAATTAATTTTTATGAACAGATCATAAGGACATTGACAATAGGAATTGAAGACACATCATGGTACATATTAAACAAATATTTATATATTTCATCACCAATCTTAGTACCATGCTGAAAAAATACACTCAATAAATACTAATTGGTCTATAGCTTGCTATTTCTCATTTCAGTTTAAACCAGTTTAAACCAGGTTGCCTATTCCACGAAAGTGTAACATCTTTCTGAAGAACCACAGCAATATCTATAACTGTTATGTAGTCATAAAAATTAAAAATAAATAATAACATAATAGACCATGTAGTTCATATTTATGTTAGACTAATACATTTTGTTGAGCATTTCTTAATCCTGTTTAGGAAAAGCAATTGATGGCTTTTGAGGTAAACATAACATGACATGACATGAGTAGACTTTATTGTATTATTACAGCATCTGATACTAGTTTATAGCTGAGAAGTCATTGGATCAGAATAATGATGGTGTAAATTATATCATGGGAAATGTGCTCTTTATACTGAACGGGAAAGAGATAAGACTTTGAAGCATGATATTTGGAACACACACATTTGTAGTTGAACTTCACTGTGCTACATTTTATTTGGGTAGCTATGTAGTTATGTACTGAAACTTTTATGTTGTTTTAGTTTATTAAACTATAAACTGTGGGGGATTTTTGGTCTTTTTTTATTGTACTTTAGTTTCTGGGGTACATGTGCAGATCATGCAGGATTGTTGCATAGGTACATACATGGCATTCTAACTTAAAGGGTTACTATGAATATTAATAGTAATGTGTTACTATTAATTGCATGCAACATAGCTGGTCCAACATCTAACTAGTTATTATATTAGTTGCTTCACATTTTTTGCTATTGATTTTTATTAATATTTTTGAGATGGTTTGGCTCTGTTGCCCAGGCTGGAGTGCAGTGTTGCCATCACAGCTCCTTGCAGCCTCCATCTCCAGGGCTCAAGCAGTCCTCCTACCTGTGGCACCTGTGGTTGGGACTACAAACACATGTCACCATGCCTAGCTAATTTTTGTGTTTTTGTATTGACAGGATTTTGCCATTTTTCCCAGGTTAGTGCTATTTATTTTTACTAGAAATTCATTTGTCTATAAAACAAGAAACTATGGCTGAATAATTCAGAAGCTTTATAAAGGTTATAATAATAAGGTCCCTGTTAGTCATGAAAGAAGCATGGGAAAAATCTATACAAAGATTGGGCATTGTTCACTGATTGGGACAGCAGAAGTGGGTATCCACATTTTCCCCAAGGTACCTTAAGACCTGAATACCCTATTGAAGTGTGGTAGGGGGAAACTCTATCCCTTAATCTATGAGCTCATCTACTTACCATCTGTAACAAATGTCATAATACTTCTGCGCCTGTAAACTCATGGACCAAGGCCACAAAATGTAAGCATTCTCTTTTATTCCATTAATAGATAACTGGCTAATAAAGTTATTAATTTGAAATCATAAATATGTTTATAGATTTCTTAGTTTATTCAAATCCTAGAGAGATGAAGTAAACATATTTTGCCATTGAGGAAATGAGGCTTAGTGAATTGATTAGATAAGATTTTACATTTACATGCTGCTGAGTTAAAACTTTACTCCCAGTCTTCTGATTTCCACTCTTGTGTGCTTTTTAATGGTTTCAGAGTTGAGTTTTTTTCTCATTTAAGTCATTAACACTTTCAGAATATTTTTTGTATGCAGTGGAAGGTAAAGTTCCACTCTTCCCTAAAATGTACAATTAATTTGGCCACCATCATTGTTGGAAGAGTCCATCATTTTTTCCCAATAATTTCTGTATGACTTCTATGATATTCTGAGTTCCGGTATCACTGTGGAGCTGATTCCAGGCTTTTTGTTGTATTGAACCAGTGTTTCACTCCTTGTGCCAATGACACACTCTTGTAATTACTGCAGCTTTATAATAATTCTTACTAACAGCAGGATAGCCTCATTTCTTATTATTCCACAAATTGACCATAGCTAATGTTAGACATTTAGATTAGCCTTATGAAATTTAGAATTCATTTATAGAATTCCACAAATCTAAAATTTTGCAATTTTCAAAATGACATTGCATTATATTTAGAAGGTAACTTGAAAATAATTGAACTTATAACTTTGAGCTATGTCATAATGAAGATGACACACCATTTCCATTTAACAAGTACCCATATTTTCCAAGTAAGCTTTTTCACAATATATAACAAACTGGTCTCCCATATCTACTTCAGTAATGATAGCGATAGTCTGAAAATCAATAAGCCATTATATATGAATCATTTCCATGGGTTTTCTTGGAGTAAATACAGCAACTAAAATTAAGCTTGTTTAGAGATTATACAGCTTCCTTTCTCAATCCAACAAAAATCAATTCGTGTACTCTTCATTTTTTTTAGCTTAGTTTCCCAACCCTTCTGATACTTACTGGTAATAACTACAAAACATCACACACACATACACACACACACACATGCACACACACACACACACACACAAACACCATTCAATATTTAAGAGCATTATTATGTAGGAAAGTAAAAATTGTTGAACAAAACTCCCATCTCATACTTTCAGCAAGAACTCTGTTACATTAAAATGATTATCTCTTATGATCTGCAACATCTTTTTTTATATAACATAGATTGTGTCACCATGACCTCATCAACCTGAAAATCCTGTGGATAATACCATTTCTAAGCATTATATAATAATAAAGCAATTTGTCTTTCAATTTTTTTTTTTTTTGAGATGGAGTCTCACTCTTTCTCCTAGGCTGGAGTGCACTGGTGTGATCTTGGCTGACTGCAACCTCCACCTCCCAGGTTCAAGCAATTCTCCTGGCTCAGCCTCCTGAGTAGCTGGGATTACAGGCACATGCCACCATATCCAACTAATTATTGTATTTTCAGTATACACGGGGTCTCACCATATTGGCCAGGCTGGTCTTGAACTCCTTACCTCAAGCGGTCCACCCACCTCGGCCTCCCAAATTGCTGGGATTACAGGAGTGAGTCTCCATGTTCAGCCATCTTTCAATTTTTATAGTGTTTTATCTTCTATAAAAGCTAATCATAATTGTTTTTGAATGATTATATTTTCTTGGATGCTTTTGATGTTTAGATTACCAAGTTATACTGATTATCCTTTTTGATCAGTTAGAAAAGATATTAGACACTATCCCAATTATGCAAATGAAAAATCAGGGGATTCAATATTAAGCAACTAGTCCACAGAAATAGATCTAATAAGTGGGAGAGACAAGAAAACTCAGTTATGTCTGATATCAAAGTCAATGTTATTAAATACTTCTGTATAAAATTCCAAGAATAATGAGGGAAAACTCCTAATAAAGCTATGGTTAAATGATAATTATACACTTACTGATTTGAGAGAGTATTTGAAATATAAACTGAAACTGTAGTTATTTACATAACCACATGTGCACTGACAATGAGAGACCCTGACAAAACTTAAGGATCTTAGAGCTATGTATCACTATCCGTGCAATTCACAAATCAATGTGCACATGTGTCTTAGACAGAAACTTTCTCCACAGACACACAAAAACAGAAATATTTAAAAGTAATGACCTCAGTGTGAGTAACATACTTGAGTATCTTTGATTTAATTGTGCTTTGGAGCATTTTGATTATTATGTTTCTCTATAGATAAGGAAGGCTGAAAAAATATACATTTAATTAGTTCTGGAACATATTGTGAGTAGATGGACTTAAAGGTCATAAGTTCTCACATGAGAAGAATCCATCAATTTAATTCTGGGGTGAAGTAAGGAGGCAATAATCTCAATTATTCCTGAAGAACCAGAAGTAATTAACAAAACTAATTATATTAGTCTGGCCTGAAGTTAACAGCTGGCAAAGAGTGACACTTGGATCTCTACAAAAGACAAGTAATTATAAATGTTTGCTTGAACTCATTGCAAATGGTTGTATAAAAATAAAATGTAACTTAATATGCACACAGTTGTGAGTAATCACTTCAATGAGTAATATGTAAAATTTTACGGCCACAGTATCAGGTACATTATAAATTGATAACAAAATCATACACTTGCACAGAGTAAAAAGTTATGTTAACTTTCCAAAATAATTTTCTTAAAGTACAAATTCTTATCAGATGTGAAGTGGCAGCTTAAAGTAGAATTAGATGCATCAACTTTCTGCATAACTTAACTTGGTCCCCAGATTCCCTAACAAGATGAACACAGATGCTGGTGACATATATTGTGCAAGGTAAGATCAACTGTTACTATCAGATTTTCCTTTTTGACTCAGATCTTGAATCACCAAACAGAAATAACTCACACCAACAGTTGAAATACTTCTGTTTCAGGACATTTTTATTAACCTTATACTCTCCCTGTTCTTGGGTAAAACTAAGCATGGGAAAGGGAATATCTTTTCATAAAGAAAAAAAGTAGAATTTCCTTGAGCAGTATTTCTCACTCTATCTTTCACATTTATGCTTTATTGTGATTAATTATCCTTTACCTTTCATGTGTTACAGGATCCTTAGGGTGTTGCCTCTGTGGCCAGTGGAACCTTTGCCCAAGTTTTACTCTGGCCTGTTAGGCTCATTCCAAACACTTGGCCTGGCAAGCTGCACTCAGCTCCCACTACCAGCCTGGATCCCATGCCTGTCAAGGGCAAGTCAGGTGCAGAGCGGCAAAGGGTGTGTGAGTGAGTGTGGGGCCCAGCCACTGCACACAGCCAGGCCCACCAGCTGCAGCAGGGCAGGCAGCTCCAGGCATGGGCACAGGTGCCATCTCCCTGCGAGGCTGTGGCTGACCAGGCATTCTATAATCAGCTTCCACAGCTCATACTGAGGATCCCTGTGTGGCACCCAGAAGCATGGAGACACTAGGAACTGCAAAGCCCTAAAGAGGGTCACACAGTCCTAGCCTGGGGAGTCCGTGGGTCTGGGCTCCCTGAAAGACCACAGATTTTCTCTCCTTGTCTCTTCTCTTTTTCTTGTCACCCACAACCTGGCAGTCAAGGGGCATGTTTTAGCCCTGTTTGTGTTATAGCTCTTTTAGCCCTGCCATTCGGCAGGTCCCAAGTTCTAGTCCTGCATCCAGGAAGAAGGAGGTACACGGACAAGTGGAGGGTTAACAAGAAGAAAGGAGTTTTACTGAGCAATAGAACAGCTCAGAGGAGACCCTCAGTGGGCAGCTCCAGGGTATCCCAATGAGCGTTCAGCTCTCAGCAGAGTGGGTAGCTCCTCTCTGCTAGGCAGATCATCCAAACAAGTGTTGAACTTTCAGCAGAGAGGGTAGTTCCTCTCTGAAGCTGCTCGTCCATCATCTCAGCTCTCAGCAGAGAGGATAGCTCCTTTCTGCTGGACCGGCCATCCCAATGAGTGTCCAGCTGTCTGCAGGGACGGCCGTTCCTCTCTGTAGCTGGTTGTTCCATCATTTCCTCAGCTCTCAGCAGAGAGAAGACACTGGGGTAGACAGCTCCTCTCTGCAGCTGGTTGCCCATCATGTCCTCAAGTCTGGCTGAGTCTGGAACTTTTATGGGCCTCAGAGGGGAGGAAGAGTGCACCAGTTGGTCCATGAGCAGCCACGGGTAGGCCCAGAAAAGGCACTGCAAGTTCCCACTCTAGTCCATGGGATCGGCAGTACAGCCCACAGTCTTCAGGCTCTCCCCAGCTTGAAGGTGGGACATCACTGGAGACCCACCCCATTCCACCCAGGGTGCTGCAATTTGTGGCACCCAGGCTGTTTATGCCAAGGGGCACCTGCAGGCCAGTGCTGAGTTGCCCTCAACCCCTCCTTGGGCTACCTCCCATGCTCACTGGTACCCAAAGTCTAGAGGGGTCCAAGATGGGAGGGGGATGACATATCAGTGCTGCCCAGAGCATGTGTACATCTGGCTGGGTTGCACAGCATCCAGGTGTGGCCTCAACTTTTCTCTCTGATCGAAATGGCCACTGACAGTAGGGAGAGGCCAGGCAGCAGGAGCAGACATCTGCAAGCCCACAGGGCAAGAAGGGGCCTTTCTGGGCCCCCAAGAGTGCAGAGATGCCTGGATCCACAGCTGCAACTTGGGCAGCTGAGTCATGCCTAGGAGGGCAGGGCTCCTGCCTGCTCCCAGCTTCCACTGGCTCTGCAAAGCATGGCACCCTCCCAGGCGCAGCTGCACTTCAGGGCCCCTCTCTGCCGCCCCTTCATGACCAACTGCACTGTCCCCTACCCCCGCTAGTGGGTGACCTGGCCCGGTTCCATTGCTGCAGCTCCCATGGCAGCAGGTGAGGTGCAAGTGGTTTGGTGGCCCCAGTCAACCCCATACAAATGAACCTGATTCTTCCAGGGCCAGCCCCATGAGTCCTGGCTGCACCTTTGGCTAGGTGCTTGCAGGCCCCCAGTATGTGGTGGGGAGTGAGGTTGAGGCAATGGTGGAAGCTCCAGACTTGGCAATGGGTCGTGCCCGTGAAGGTGGGGGTGGCATCATCTGCTGCCTCAGGGATGTGGGGCATAGAGAAACCCTCCCACCACTGTTGCTCCTGAAATCACTTCTGCCATCATCTCTCGCACCTCCCTGCTGCAGCCAGCGTGATGGCAGTAGCCGCTCTGGATGGCCCGTCACTGCCATCAGTTGTATCTTTTGGAAGCATCAATTGCTCCAGGAACAGTCACCTATTTCTGTTATGCTTGTGATTATTATTGCCCCTGGACTAACCATATTCCTGATGCATTACCCTAGTTAGTGCATACCCTTCTATTGTACACCATTCTAATTCACCATAAGTAAATGTCTTAAACATTGGCATGCCACCATGTGTCATGTGCCCTCAGGGTTCCACTTACCATCAGTAATGGAGTTTTTATTGCTTGCTGGGTCACAAGTGATCACTTCCAAAGTATCATGTTAGCAGGTGCTTTCTGGTAGCAACCTGGGCACCAACTGTTGCAGTTCAAGTCCCATAGGAAGGAGACTCAGAGATGGATATCTGCATTCAATAATTACTTTAATATTATCACTAGCAGAGGGCTGAAGCAGAGGGAGCAAGTAACTGTGATGTGGTCATAACAAAGGCTTCAGTCAATTCCACAAGAAGCCCTGATACTAGGATGGGCCCTTCAGAGTATATCCAAATTAAAACAAGGAATTCACACTTTTCTGTTTTTGCATTGACAGTCATTGGTTGTGGATGTGGATTCAGACAAGACAACACTCTTCAGTTGAGGGCAATAATCAGGTAAATTCTCCTGCAAGCTGTTAGCTACTAATATTTCTAACATGATAATTAGTGCTTCAGCACTGAAGATGAAGAGTCATTGGCATACTCAGTACTTAGTACAATACATATTTAGAATTGTGTTATTTTCCTGACAAGTTTGTTCTTAAAAGTTGTTGTATCTATATTCTTACACCGGAATTCTTGGTTAGTATTGTCTCATTGTATCTTTATTTTGTCCATATACAAATTTTTCATTCTCTTGGCTTTTATTTGCATCTCTTTTAAATAGCACACCTTAAAAGTGATCTATGTCATCCTCCTGAAAAACCATAAATTTTATTATCTTTTCATGTCCATATCCTAGGGACTCACTCATACTGGTGCTATGTGAATATTTTATACTGGTGCTATGTGACTATTTCTGGTACCAAAGTCAATGTTATAGATACTTTCATACTGGTGCTATGTTAATATTTTATATATTTTATAGATATTAAGGCTGATTTGTTATGGAGACACTCTCTTCTTTCTTTTCTCTATGTACCTATGTATGTATATATGCATTTTTAAATAGCCAATTTTACCAAAATATTTACTTAAATTTACTGACATAAGTCCATAAGTCTTCCATTATTACCTGGAGGCATTTTCCTCTTTGTATTTGAATAATTCACTCAAAAGGTTTTGCTTATGACTTTTATGTTTTATGTGGTAAATCTTCTGTGGTCTTTGATCCCTAAAAATATTTTAATTATGCCCTCACATTTTAATAATGATTTCATTGAAAATTAAATTTCAGTTTCAAATTCCCCCTTCCTGCAAAACATTAAAAATAAATATGTCTCAATTTTTCTATCCTCCAAATAATTAAAAATATGCCTCCATTTCATCTGGGAAGTGCTTCAGTTAATAAGTCTAATGATCTTTAGTAGTTATATTCCTTCTAATTGAATGATCTTTACACATTTTCCATTGTCTTGTGTATTTGTAAATATTACTGAGTTTTAATAATTTTTATTTTTCTTAATACTCTTTGGGACTAGTAAACAGAAAAAATACCTATCACATCGTCAATACATTCCTTAAGTCTGAGCTTCAACTCAAACCATGAAGAAGCTTCATTGGGAGGATGCTGTTACCCTATAGCATAATCCACTGAACACTTGGAGAAGAATACTGCGAATTAGCATAAAAAGTACAGATATATACTTATTCTATAAAGGTAACTTAAAACTGGAAAGAAGATGGCCACAGACACAGGATATTTAGCGTAGCCTCTTTTGGTTACCAGGGGCCCTAAGAGAAGAAATCTGGTTTTTAGTGAGGCAGATTATATTTAGCATTTAGATATCCATTCAGGAAGAGCTCACGTAAATAATACAGAATGTACACTGATAATAATAAATGCTGGGCTCTGGTTCTTGAGTAAAATTCAGTACCAACAAGAAAACATCCTTATGTGGGAAAACTATTGGAGTCTATATTCAGATGTCCCTGAAAAACATGCTTGCAGAATGCTATGACCATTGAATGGTCATTTTCCCTCAGTAGCAGTTACTGGAAATTTTAGGTGTCTCAGATATTCTTAAAGTAGTAGTGTATTTTTCATTGACCTTTATGAGTTTATATTTAAAACGGTAAGCTGCAATCAGAATGGCTATTACTAAAAATTTTTAAAATAACAGATGCTGGGAAGGTTACAGGAAAAAAGGAACACTTATACATTGCTGGGGGGAATATAAATTAGTTCAGACCCTAAGGAAAGCAGTTTGGAGATTTCTCAAAGAACTTAAAACAGAACCGCCATTCAACCCAGCAATCCTATTACTGAGTATACACCCAAAGGAAAATAAGTCATTCTACGATAAAGACACATCCACATGTAGGTTCATTGCAGCACTATTCACAATGGCAAAGACATGGAATCAAACTAAATGTCCATCAATGGTAGATTGGATAAAGAAAATAAAGAATGAGATCATGTCCTTTGTAAGAACATGAATGGAGCTGGAGGCCACTATCCTTAGCAAACTAACAGAGGAACAGAACACCAAATACCACATGCATGTTTTCACTTGTAAGTGGGAGCTAAATGATGAGATCACATGGACACATAAAAGGAAAAAACACACGCTGATGTCTATTGGGTGGAGGGTGGAGGGTGGAGAGTGGAAGGAGAGAGAAGATCAGAAATAATAACTAATGGGTACTAGGCTTAATACTTGAGTGATGAAATAATCTGTACAACAAACCCCCATGACACAAGTTTACCTATGTAACAAAACCGTACATGCACTCTTGAACTTAAATAAAAGTTAAAAAAAATATACGGAAATTTTAAATGGGGAAAAATAAGAAAATGTCATACATATTCACCATGGAATACTATGCAGCCATAGAAAAGAATAAAATTATGTTATTTGCAGTAACATGAATGCAGTTGGAGGCCATTATCCTAAGTGAATTAATGCAGGAACAGAAAACCAAATAGCACATATTCTCACTTGTAAGTGGGAGCTACATATTGAGTAAACATGGACACAAAGAAGGACACACTAGACACGGGGACCTACGTGAAGGTGAACAGTGGAAGGAGGGTGAGAATTGAAAAACTACCTGTGGAGTGCTATGCTCATTACCTAAGTGATGAAATAATCTGTACACCAAATCCTTGGGACATGCAATTTACCCACGTAACAAACATGCATATGTACCCCCGAACCTAAAATGAAAGTTGGAAAGAAAAAAAAAATTACTTGCACCATTCTTCCACGTTTTCTCTAAGTTAAAAATTATTGCAAAATAAAAAGATTAAAAAAGAGAAAATTAAAATGACAAGTTGAATGTCATTACAGTTGATCTTAAAATGTAAAGCTTACTAGTTATTCTTTTTATTTAATTTTTATTTTTATTTAAATGGCCTGGGACTGTTACTAATTTACTTAAAAACATTTTAAAAAATTTTTTTATTACACTTTAAGTTTCGACGTACCTGTGCAGATCTTGCTGGATTGTCACTCTTAATTAATTATAAGACATTATATTTCTCATGTGGACTAATAATGGCTTACTGAATGAAATAGAAGCATTTATTTTTATTCAACATCAAAATGTAAAGTTTTTCATTACAAAAAAATCCCAGCTTAAAGAAAAACACTTTATAGAAGAGTAGATATTTGTGGTTTGCATGTTAGATAATTTTTAAGACAAATATATCAAAATTTTACACTTAAAAATCTTAAATTACCTTGCAAAAATTTCTATTTATTCTTTGTATTTAACTTTTCGTTTTATTTCAATAGTTTTGGGGGTACAGGTGGTTTTCAGTTACATGGATAAGTTTCTTAGTGTTGATTTTTGAGATTTTGGTGCACCTGTCACCAAAACAGTGTACACTGTACCCAGTATATAGTCTTTATCCTTCAACCCCTTCCTCCCTAGTCTCCAAAGTCCATTATATCATTCTATAGTTATGCATCCTTAGACTTTAGCTCCCACTTATAACTGAGAAAAATAGTATTTATTTAATAATAAAATGTCGTATGTGATCTGTTTTGAAAATATTCTTAATAACTTTTAGTTAGAAAGAACACATGGCTTTTACAATGACTTCAAATTAAACATTGATTTTTTGTGCAAGAAGGATTCATGATTTATCTTTAATTATAAAAAAATGAGATATTTTCAAGACAATAAGGAATGCCAGTCTTCAACGAACAAATTAAATAACTTTATATGCTGAAGATTGAGACCAGATGCCTTTTATGACCTTAAATTACATGATTATGATCCTGTGTTTCCATATTTTGTGGGTAACAGACCCAATAATTTCCTTTATTGAATTTATATGTTATTATATTAACATGGGTAAAACTGCATTTTCAATTAAGTATTGCTAACTATATAATTCAGACTGTACTGCTGTTTGTAAGGTATTGAAATGTGACCCAAAACATAAAAGGAAAAGACAATCCCAAAGAAATAGAAAATGCCTTGTTTTTTCTTGATTTAGGATTTAGAAATTATATATCCTCTATTTTATCATTGCCTTTCAAAAACCAAAAGCTGTATGTTATGGCATACCCTACTCTAAAGCTCATGACGTGATTGTCGCTTTGTATCCTTAATTTGGTTTTTCGTTTTCTTCATTTTTTTTCTAATTCAGTGTTTTGACTTTTCAAGTTCATAAATTGTTTTAGCCCTCCTACGGTGCAACTCTATGTGCCTTGAAAAAATTGAAAGTGTTTTGCGTAGCATTGTTCTAAGGAATCACACTATAATTGCAACAAAAAATCAATTGTCAAATAAATGCAGATAGTATTATTTTATTTCTGAATAAATTTCAGAGACATTTTACAGGTTAAAATTTACTTCCAATATAAATGTTAACTAGAAATTTTATTGGAACAGATGATATGACAGAAGCAGTATCTTTTAAAAAGTTATTTAAAAAATAAATCAGCCCCAATCTGTTTATTTGTCTTACTCTAAAAAACCTTAAATTATCTTTGTTATTGTTAGTTAAGATCAATAAAACTGACAAAGATATTGTATCTGTGAATAAGGTTTTTTTTTGAAGATAGATGCTACCTAAAACAAACTTCACTTTTGTTTAAATTATCCAAATGTAACATTAGTATTTTCTTTCAGAAACACTTGTAAAAGAAAAGGAATAAACTGATTTTTATGGCTTTCCTTTGCACCAAGGACTCACAAATACAATGTCCTTCATACAGCATTGAGCTTATTACTCAAAGCAATGTGTCAACTCATAAAATATGCTACAAAATTTTATGCAAGAATTGAGTGTTCCCTTGAAGCAACGATTAGAGTTGTCAAATAGTAGCATAATAAATAAATAAATAAAAATCATTTAGCCTATTTTTTTTAGCAACAAGCTAAACGTATATGTTAAAATAATAGTAGGCTATTAGAAAGGCAATCTTACTTTTTAACCCTGACACAAGATAAATCTCAGCAATTAAATAAATTATTTACAGTTGTGATCAGATAGATTTATCATTCTTTAAATTTGTTTAAATAATTCTTTAAACTTACTATTATCAACAAAGCACAATAAGGCATGTGACACAGAATTGTGCTTACTAATTGAAGTGCATTATTGCATTATTGATTTCCTGAAGCTTCATTTTTAATTGTTTTTTAGGACACTGACAAATTTAGTAATGGGTAGGTGTGAAGAAGTTAAAATAACAGTTAAATTTTAAAAGCTCATGTGTTTCCTCACTTGAGCAAGTGAAGAGAGACACCTGAAAATGGCGACAGGCACTTCCAGGTGAAATCCTTTGCAGCAAGTCACAAAGTCCAGGAAAACTTTTATATCCAGAAATTTGAACATTCAGGGTAAATAAGAGGATTCTGCAGGAGTAGAGGAGAGGGAATGCAACAATAGTAATATCTGGAAAATACCAGAAAACACAGAAATTCTGAATTTGACCATTAGGGTTTCCATTCAGAGCTGCGGATTCCTTTATAAATCTCTTGACTGAACTGAAGCTGACTGTATTAGTCTGTTCTCATGCGGCTAATAAAGACATACCCGAGACTGCATAATTTATAAAGGAAAGAGGTTTAATTGACACACAGTTTCACATGGCTGAGGAGGCCTCACAATCATGGCTGAAGGTGAATGAGGAGCAAAGTCATATCTTATATGGCAGCAGGTAAGACAGCATGAGCAGGGGAACTCTCCTTTATAAAACCATCAGATCTCATGAGACTTACTATCATGAGAACAGCACGGGCAAGAGCAGCCCCCATAATTCAGTTACTTCCATCCCAGTCCCTCCCATGGCATGGGAATTATGGGAGCTACAAGTCATGATGAGATTTGGGTGGAGACACAACCAAACCATATCATTGACCTAGGATTATATCGTAGGACTTAAAGATGTCTATACCTTGGGGATGTTTATTTCTTAAAGATGTTTATCAATAGATGTCATTTATTAACAGCTATGAACAGTCTAAGGTTCATATAAAATCAGATTGAGGACTATGATAAGAGGTCACTTGGCTGGGTGCAGTGGATCATGCCTGTAATCCCAACACTTTGGGAAGCCAAGGTGGGCAGATCACTAGGTCAAGAGATCAAGACCACCCTGGCCAACACGGTGAAACCCTGTCTCTACTAAAAACACAAAAATTAGCTGGGCATGGTGGCATGTGATTGTAGTCCCAGCTACTTGGGAGGCTGAGGCAGGAATCACTTGAACCTGGGAGGTGGAGGTTGCAGTGAGCCGAGATTGCTCCACTGAACTCCAGCCCAAGACAGAGGGAGACTCTGCACCCCCCCAAAAAAAAGAAAAGAAAAAAAGAAGTCACTCAAACAGATCATGACGCCTCAGTCTATGACTATACGTAACATAGAGTGCTTTAAGTTTGAAAAGATAAACTGGGAATTGCAAAGACTTCAGCTTTGTATAGAGGCTAAACCAATACTAGTTCTGTTACCTAGCAGAGTGGGCACTGATAAGTTCAAGTTATAGAAGAGGTCAATCCCTCTTGCCTGCTATAAATGAGATTCTGAGATGACCATGGCTTTTTCAGGATACGATAAATATATAATATGTATAGTATAGTAAGTGCAAAATCTTAATGCATTAAATAATAATAGATTTCCTCTTTAATATTATATCACTAGTTTGTTTCTAAAAATTTTATTTTTGTATAGACTTATAATTTTAATATTTTCATAACATTTTGTGTCATATTATTTAAAGTTGTATTTTATAATTAGCACATTTACAATTTTTATACTTTTAATTTACTCTTCTTGTATGTCATAACATTCTTAAGAAAATATTGTAACTATAGATGTGGAAGTACAGCCTTAGAGAAAATTCTGCTAAATAGAGGATATTTACGATTCTATTTCTATAGTTAAATATATACAATTTAAGCCCCAATACTTTCACACATTTTTGCCAGGATTCAGAAACTTTCTTAAAAATGTTTTTGCAAATGAAATTGTCAAAGAAATTGTGTATATTTATAACCATTTTGAAGGATTCTGGATTTAGATACTGCAAACTCTGTGATCTCCTTCTAATGCAATATAGTGTACAGATGTAACCAACTGAAAATACATGATTAATAAAATGATTCATTCTACTGGTTAAGATGTTCCAAAGTAGCAATTTCAGAATTAATTCATGGACATTTGCACCTTCATTTAGTTTTAGGGTTTTTTTTGTTTGTTTGTTTACTTCATACTTGCTTTAGTAAGAATCAATACCACGAAGTGTATAAGCTCTGTTTACGATGATTTTATTTTATTAATAGCTTCAAGATATGAACTCCTTTGTGCTGCATTTATTGAATGCTCTCATTAAAGATTTTCCAATAATTTTGAACAAAGTTCACCTAAAATTTAAGAATGTATTTATGTGTATACAAATAAGTTCAACCATCATTGTACAATACCTAAGATGATTTACAAAGTACTTCTTTTAAAAATTCAAGTATCATTAAATTCTTATTGATGATAGGTAACAAAGATAGAAAATACTGTTATGCCATAATTTTTAACCATTCAACATCAATCTCATTACAAAAGCAAGTGTATTATGTTTATTGTGTATATAAGCAGTTTCTAAATTTTGGAACTTAATATGTTATTTTGAACAGTAGAATACTGCATCTTATTTTGACACAGCTATGAATTAGTTTTATGTTACAACCAATTTCCAGCATATTTCTGCTCCATAGACTTATGCTGCCTATTATCCCTTTCTAATAACTAACATAACCTTTATTGCTGAATTTGTACTTAAATTTTTTAAATTATTTATGATAACTTTAGACATTTCACCTTCAAGAAAGTGAACTTTCAAGAATTTGACTTTGATTTCATCACATAGAAGAAAAAAATTAAGCTACTCTATCACACGGATGAACCTCACTGACTTTCTATTTGCAGGTGTTTCATGTGATAACACCACTAATATACTGGTATCATTCAACTATTTTCAAGTTGAATATAGAGCCATTAACAATGCTTGCTTCTTTTTTTATGTGCACAAGTGAACCTTTAATAAAAAATAATAAGATGCTGGAAAGGGAAGGATGAATGGGGGAGATGAAGAGAAGTTGCTTCAGTGATACAAATATACAATTAGATAGAATAAGTTTTAGTGTTTGATAATACAGTAGGACAACTATAGTTAACAATAACTTATTATATATTTCAATACAGCTGGAATGGAAGAATTATAACATTTCAAGATGAAGAAGAAATGTTCAAGGTGATAGACATCCCAATTACTTTGACTTTATTATTACACATTATAAACACATATCAAAATATTGTGTCATTCATAAATATGTACAATTATGATATATCAGAAAAAATCTGACATCAGACCGAGAAATATAATCTATGGTAAATGGTGTGTCACCTTTGAGTATCATTCATTGTCATATTCTCTCAAAAATCTATGAAAATTCAACACAAAAAATATCCTTTTAGGAGATGACATAATTCATTTTCAAAATGATTCATCTATATTATAATTGAAATCTGCCTACTTTTCTGTATTCTAGAAAAAAATAATTAAGTTGGTGGGATGCTCTGTGATCTCTAATACTATTTGTTTAAGCTGACCCTTACATGTAAGATTTCTCTATGTTTTTGTTTTACTAAATTTCTAAATAATGAAAAGTTCTCAGGGGATAAGAAGATACTATTATAAGTAGAAAGATCATCATATAATAAAGACTAAATAACAATAGGTAGAAACTAAGACTACAGTGTGTTAGCTCTTAAATATTTACCTAATGTTACTTTAAAGACTTTAATGCCTACAACAGTACTGTAACACATCAAATCCTTGAGTAAACCTTATACAATAAGTGAAGGAACTTTGAAAAAAAATGAGTGAAATTAATTTAAAAGTATAATCATTTGATATAAGAAAAACTCATGATTCACAGAGAGGTACGCATTTGTTCTGTATCTGCAGGTTAAATTAGTGCTTGCAATAATAAGTTTTTAAAATTGCTATCAATCTTTAAAGTACATTCTACTGCAGCTCACTTTCATGTGTCTACTGGTTTGTGTTTTCAGTGATGTTATAGCCCTCTTGGAGGAAGATTATGTCAACCAAACTCTGTGCAGGGTACTTTTTCCTTCTTAAATTACTTGAGATATATGTTGAATATTTAATGCTTTATTAAATTTATTCTTTTTGTTATAGTTGGGATTCTAAAAGGATTTATTATCATAAAAGATGCTTACCAACAATATGAGTAGATTGTTGTAGATTTATATTATAAAAAATTATAAAATAAACAGTAGAGGAATACAATTTATTCTGTTTTATACGTACTATATGGCAGAACTGCTTAGTTTGCATGTTTTCACACACATATTTCTTCTAAATTAAGTTACAGTTTCCTATGTGTGTCTCTAATCCTGCTGATAGATGCCCTCACTTGCTTCTCGAATATTTGAGGCCAACGTTTGTACCAGTGAGAGAGGAGAAATGAAGAAACTGGTCACTCAGACAGTTAAGATGGGTCCTCGGTTTTAGAGTAGGTCCTCATTTAAATTCCTTCAAACAAAAGAACAGCCTGAAAAATAATGTTACAGGCACAGATAAGGGACCTCGCCCAGGGGACTTGCTTAAGACATCCCCATGGCCATGTGGATAAGAAAGATTACACAGGAGACTTGCCCAGACATGCTTGCAATGGATAATTCTGTCCCCTGATGCACATACAGAAAGGGGAAAAAAGCAACACGAAGTAACTCAAGCTAAGAGCCCCTATGCACACTGGGATGGGATGGAACTACCAGAAACGCATGCCTTATGCAAATGAGACACCCAGCCTCCTATCGGTCTCTTATAAAAGCCTCTGTATGCAAACTATAAAAAAGCAACCCTTTTTTTTCTGGGACCCCTCTCTATAGCAGAAAGACATTAGCTTTCTTTTACCCATTACATTTCCGCTCTAAACCTCATCCTTTGGGTGTCCACATCCTTAATCTCTGTGGCCATGAGAGAACAAACCTCAGGTGTTACCCCAGACAATGAGACCACTTCACCATAACATAGATGTCCCGTACTCCAAGAAACCACTGCCACCCAAAAATAAAATAAATTTGATTTATTTAGTTACTACTAACTGAAAAACTCATCATTGCTATTACTTTTTCAGATTTACTCAATGGTTAGAATATTCTGATCACTACAGATTTGTCTTACACATTATCAAACAATAGCAAGAAAGAAGATAAGGTGGAAGTGTATCATACTTATCCTGGTTTATCTTAATACAAATAATAATGTAATAATTATGATTACAATGATAATATATAACTAAAAATGAAAAAATCTGGGACATAGAAGAAATAGGCTATAAAATTAGTGCATAATCATCAGACAACGGACTCCATGTGATGGCTACGTTTATGCCTCTATTGGTGAGTAGGAGATAAGGAATATAACATGCACTTTCCTATCTCATGAGAGTTTAAAGCTTAGCTTCTTCTGATCTACCTACACTTAAAGAAAGAAGAATATCAAGACAATAGTCAGTGGTCAATGCATAGGATTGAGTTGTAGCAGTAGGGCAGATCTCAGACCTGTAGGTTGAGTTGAGTCTGAATGGAGGCAGATAAAACTGTTAACCCAAGGAAGGGAAAAGATATTCTTCTCTAACTTCTGTGTCTCCATGAAGGGAGACTGGATGTGACTAAATACAAAGGTAAAAAGAAGGGTAATAGAATTCTGTAGCCTATCACTTCAGAACTACTTTTGAGATAATTTGAGCAGAGTTCAGCTGAGGGTATACTCATGATTTCATAAATGGGTGAGAAATAATCTAGGATAAATTGAACCTCATTTAAAAACAGTTTTGAAGTTTAAGGAAGAATAATGCTCCCAAATACAAATATGTCCATTTCCTAATCTCTAACATCATGCCAGTGAATAAGATAATGGCAATGGAAGTTAAACCTAAAGAGGAAGTTACAGTTTCCAATTAACAGACCTCAAGATAGCGAGATCATTCTGTGTTATCCAGGTAAACCCAATATAGTCACATGGGCAATTAAAAGCAGAGAAGGAAGACAGAAGTGTCAGTCAGAGAGATGTGATAATCATATAAGAGACAAGAGACATTTGAAGCATGAGAAGGACTTGAAAATGGAGGAAAGGAGTTAAAACATATAGACAAGTTCTAGACATTGGGAATGACTCTCAGCGTACGGCCAGCAAGAACATCAGACCTGTTTCACAACTGGAGGAATTTAGTTGTGTGAATAATCTAAATGAGCGAGAGAAATTTCTCCTCTAGAATCTACAGAAAGGAAGGCATACCTGCCAACACCTTGATCATAGCCCAGTAAGACCTGTACATGATTTGTGATATATAGAAATGTAGAATGATAAATTAGTAGATTTTTTCCAGTTGCTATGTTTGTAGTAACTTATGAGGGCAGCATTAACAAACTAATACAGATTTTGATATTATAAATGAGGTACTAATTATTTAAAAATGTTTAAATGACTTTGGAACTCGGAGGGGGTGGAAACTGGAAAAACATTGAGGAGTATGTAGAAAATTCTAGGTTGACTTGAACATACAGTTTGTAGAAGTCTGCACTTGGAGAATGCTCCCAGTAAAGGCTCAGAAGAAAGGGATAAAATTATCACAGTATAATATATACTTCTATACTATAAGGACACATGCACACGAATGTTCATTGTAGCACTGTTTACAATAGCAAAGACCTGGAACCAACCCAAATGCCCATCGATGATAGACTGGACAGGGAAAATGTGGCACATATACACCATGGAATACAATGTAGCCATAAAAAATGATGAATTCGTGTCCTTTGTAGGGACATGGATTAACCTGGAAACCATCATTCTCAGCAAACTGACGCAAGAACAGAAAATCAAACACTGCATGTTCTCACTCATAGGTGGGTGTTGAACAATGAGAACACATGGACACAGGGAGGGGAACATCACACACTGGGGTCTGTTGGGGGGAAGTAGGGGAGGGACAGTGGGGGATGGGGAGTTGGGGAGAGATAGCATGGGGAGAAATGCCAGATATGGGTGATGGGGAGGAAGGCAGTGAATCACACTGCCATGTGTGTACCTATGCAACAATCTTGCATGTTCTTCACATGTACCCCCAAACCTAAAATGCAATAAAAAAAGAATAAACTACAAAAAAATATCACAGTAAACTAGAAAAGAGAGAATTCTTCTCACATAGAGGCAGAAATCTTATTGCAATTGTGTCCTGCATTCATGTGAAAAGCAGAAGTAGTAAAAAATTCAATAGGATATCTAGCTGAGGAGATTTCCAAAAAAGTGTTAAAGCTTGATTTTTTCTTGATGTTTGTAGTAAAATGCAAAAGGAAAGAGATAAATTGAGAGAAGAACTGTTAAGCAAAAAGGAAACAGGTCTTGATGACTAGGGAACTTTCCAGCCTGTCCTGATTGCAAAAGACACTAATATTTGGAGATCTACTGTTAGGAAAGTTAATTCTGGAAAAAAAGCCAACAGTCTGGCCAGACAACATTTTGCTTGATATGGTTTGGCTGTGTTCCCACCTAAATCTCATCTTAAATTGTAGCTCCCATAATCCCCAAGTATTGTGGGAGAGACCTGGTAAGGGTGGGTGTTCCCATGCTGTTATTGTGATAGTGAATAAGTCTCATAAGATCTCATGGCTTTATGAAGAGCAATTCTTCTGCACACACTCTCTTGCCTGTCACTATGTATGATATGATTTTGATCCTCCTTTGTCTTCTGCCATTATTGTGAGGCCTCCCCAGCCATGTGGAACTGTGAGTCCATTAAACATCTTTCTTTTATAAATGACGTAGTCTCTGGTATGTTTTTATTAGCAGAAGGAGAACAGACTAATATAGTAAATTGGTACCAGTAGAGTGGGGTGCTGCTGTAAAGATACCCAAAAATGAGGAAGCAACTTTGGAATTGGGTAACACACAGAGGTTGGAACAATTTGGAAGGCTCAGAAGAAGACAGGAAGACATGGGAAAGTTTGGAACTTCCTAGAGACTTGTTGAATGTCTTCAACCAAAATGCTCATAGTGATATGGAAATAAAGTCCAGGCTGAGGTGGTCTCAGATGGAGATGAAGAACTTATTGGGAACTGGAGTAAAAGTCACTCTTGCTATGCAGAGACTGACGGCATTTTGCCCCTCCCCTAGAGATTTGTGGAACTTTGAACTTGAGAGAGATCATTTAGGGTATCTGGCAGGAGAACTTTCAAAGTGGCAAAGTTTTCAAGATGAAGCGGAGCATAAAAGTTTTGAAAATTCTCAGCCTGACTATGCAACAGAAAAGGAAAACCCATTTTCTGGGGAGAAATTCGAACCAGCTGCATAAATTTGCATAAGTAATGAGGAGCTAAATGTTAATTACCAAGACAATGGGGAAAATATCTCCAGGCCATGTCAGAGACCTTCACAGCAGCCCCTCGCATCACAGGCCCAGAGGCCTAGGAGGGAAAAATGGTTTCCTGGACTAGGTCTAGGGTCCCCTGCTATGTGCAGCCTAGGGACTAGGTGTCCTGCATTTCAGCTGCTCCAGCAGTAGCTAAAGGTGCCAAGGTACAGTTCTGGACATGACTTCAAGGGGTACATGCCTCACACCTTGATAGCTTTCATGTGGTATTGAGCCTATGGGTGCCCCTAGGCCAAGAAATGAGGTTTGGGAACCTCTGCCTAGATTTCATAGGAGGTATGGAAATGTCTGGATGTACAGGAGGAATTTTGCTGTAGGGGCATGGCCGACATAGAGAATCTCTGCTATGGCAGAGAGGAAGAGAAATGTGAGTTAAGAGTCACCACTGGGGCACTGCCTAGTGGAGCTGTGAGAAGACAGCCACTGTCCTCCAGACTCCAGAATGGTAGATTGACTGGCAGAGTGGAGTGTACACCTGGAAAAGCCAGACACTCAATGCCAGCCCATGAATGCAGCCAGGAAGGGGCTTTATTCTGCAAAGCCACAGGGGCGGAGCTGCCCAAGGCTGTGGGAGCCAACCTATTGCATCAGCATGACCTGGATGTGAGACATGGACACAAAAAAGATCCTTTTGGAACTTTAAGTTTTAATAACTGCCCTACTGGATTTAAGACTTGTGTGGGCCCCTCTCCCAGTACGTTTTGGCCAATTTCTCCAATCTGGAACTAGTGTATTTACCCAATGCCTGTGCCCCGATTGTATCTAGAAAGTAACTAACTTGCTTTTGACTTTAAAGGCTCATAGGTGGAAGAATCTTGTCTGAGATGAGACTTTGAACTTGGATTGTTGAGTTTATGCTGGAATGAGTTAAGACTCTTGGGGACTGTTGGGAATGCATGATTCATTTTGAAATGTGAGGACCTAAGATTTGGGAGGGGCCAGGGGCAGAATGATTTGGTTTCACTGTGTCCACACCGAAATCTCATCTTGAATTTTAGCTCCCATAATCCCCACATGTCATGGGGGGGACCCAGTGGGAGGTAATTGAACCATGGGGGTGGGTTTTTCCCATACTGTTTTCTTAGTGAATAAGTCTCATGAGATCTGATTATTTTATAAAGAGCAGTTCTTCTTCACAGGCTCTCTTGCCAGCTGCCATGTAAGATGTGTCTTTCCTCCTCCTTCACTTTCTGCCAAGATTTTTAGGCCTTCCCAACCATGTGAAACTGTGAGTCAATTAAACCTCTTTCCTATAACCCAGTCTCAGGTATGTCTTTATTGGCAACATGAGAACAGACTAATACATTGTTAATACATTATCAGTAAGATGCAAGGTCATAGTGTTTTATGGTTACTACTCATGTATACTAAATTAATTCTTTTTATTGATACATAAGAGTTGTACATATTGGGGTACATGTGATACAAGCATACAATGATCAAACCAGAATAACTGGTATATTCACCACCCCAAAGATTTATTTTTTCTTCATGTTGGGAACATTCCAGTTTTTCTCTGTTAGCTACTTTGAACTTCACAATAAATTATTGATAACTATGGTCAAATTACTGTACTATCAAATAAAATATCTTATTCTGTCTATCTAAGTTCACTTGATACCCATTAACCATCCTCTCTTGATCCCCTCCTCAAACTCACACATCCTCCTCAGTCACTATTCTTTTATTCCCTTTCTCCATTAATATCTACTTTGGTAGCTCCTACATATGAGCGAGAACATGCAGTATTTGCTTTCCTGTGCATGGCTTATTTCACTTAACATAATGACCTCCAGGTTCATTCACATTGCTGCAAATGACAGGATTTTATTCTTTATTGTGGCTGAATAATATTATTTTGTGTACATGTACCATGTTTCCTTTATCCATTCATCCATTGATGGACACAGGATGACTTCATATCTTGGCTACAGTGAAAAGTGCTGTAATAAAAATGGGAGTGCAGATATCTCTTCAATACACTTATTTTCTTTCATTCAAATATATAGCCAGCAGTGGAATAACTGAATCATATGGTAAATATATTTTTATTGTTTTTGAGGAACTTCAATACTTTTTTCATAGCGGTTGTTCTAATTTACACTTTCCCTAACAGTGACGAGGGTTTCCCTTTCTCTACATCTTCGTCAGTGTCCATTACTTTTGTATCTTTTTGATAAAAGCCATTTGAACCGATGTGATATAAAATCTCAGTGTGGTTTAATTTATACTTTTCTGATGATTAGTGATACTAAGCATTTTTCACATACCTGTTGACCCTTTGCATTTCTTCTTTTGAGAAATGTTTATTCAAATTATTTGCCCATTGTTTAAGTAAATTATTTAATTGTTTTTTGCAATTGAGTCATTTGCAGTCCTCATATATCCTGGTTATTAGTCCCTTGTCAGATGAGTAGTTTGCAATGTTTTTTCTACCATTCTGTAGGTTGTCTCTTCACTTTGTTGATTGTGTAATTTGCTTTGCAGAAACTTTTTAGCATGATATAATCCCATTTGTCTTCTTTTGCTTTTGTTCCCTGTGCTTTTGAAGTCTTGCCCAAAAATCTTTGCTCAGACCAGTGTCCCAAAGTGCTTCCTGAAGGTTTACTTTTGGTAGTTTCATAGTTTTTGGTCTTAGATTTAAGTTTTTCATCTAATTTGGTTTTGTTATCATATGTAACAAGAAATAATGCTCTAACTTCATTCTTCTGCATGATTATCCAGTTTTTCCAGCACAATTTAGTTAATATACTATCTTTTCACAATGTATGCTCTTGGCAATTTGGTTAAAAATGAATTGGCTGGGCCAGGTGTGGCGGCTCATGTCTGTAATCCCAGCACTTTGAGAGGCCAAGGTGAGGTTGAGAACTCTCACCTGGGGTTGAGAGCTCGAGACCAGCCTGACCAACCTGGAGAAACCCTGTCTCTACTAAAAATACAAAATTAACCAGGTGTAGTGGCACATGCTGTAATCCCAGATACTCGGGAGGCTGAGGCAGGAGAATCGCTTGAACCTGGAAGGTGGAGGTTGCAGTAAGCCAAGATCGTGTCACTGCACTCCATCCTGGGCAAAAACTCCTGTAAAAATAAAAAATTGAATTGGCTCTAAACGTATGCATTTATTTCTGGGTTCTCTTTTCTGTTCTATTGATCCATGTTTTGTTTATATTACAGTACTGTGTTGTTTTTGTTGCTATGGTTTTGTGGTATATTTTGAAATTAGATAGCATAATAACTCCACCTTTATTCTTTTTGTTCAGGATTATTTTGGGTATTTGGAGATTTTTGTGGTTCCATATTAACTTTATGATTTTTTTTCTATTTCTATAAAGAATATTGACATTTTTGTAATAATTGTACTAAATCTGTAGATCACTGACCTTTTAAAAATATTAATTCTTCCAGTCCATGAACATGGAATATCTTCCTTTTTTGGGTGTCCCATTTAATTTTTTCATCAGTGTTTTGTATTTTTCCTTGTATAGTGCTTTCACTTCTTTGTTTAAATTAATTCCTAGATATTTTATGTATTGTGTAGCTATTATAAATTGGATTACTTTCTTGAAGTCTTTTTTATTCATTTGCTATTGGCATCTATAAATGACAATTTTTGTACAATGGCTCTGCATCCTGCAATGTAACTGAATTCACTTTTCAATTCTAAAAATTTTTTGGTGAGTCTTTGAGTTGTTGTAAATAACATATCATTTTACCTGTGAACAAGGACAATTTGACTTCCTTTTTTCCAGTTTGGATTCCCTTTATGTTTTTCTTTTGCCTAATTGCTCTGGTCAGGATGTCCAGTATTATGTTGAAAAAAAGTGATGAAAGTAGGCATTCATGTCTTGTTTTAGATACTGGAAAAAAGGTACTTAACTTCCCCCTATTCAGTATGATGTTATCTGTGACACTGCCATACATGGTCTTTTTATTTATTTATTTTTTAAGACAGCATCTCACCCTGCCACTCGGGCTAGAGTGACGTGGCATAATCAAACCTCACTGCAGCCACAGCCTTTCAGGCACAGGTGATTCTCCCAAGGCTGGTCTCAAACTCCTGGGCTCAAGTGATCCACCCACCTCTGGCTCCCAAAGTCCAGAGACTATAGGTATGAGCCACCACCCCTAGCTCATATATGGTCTTTATTGTTTTGAGGTATATATCAAGTTTGTTGAGAGCTTTTTTTTTTATCATAAAGTGATGTTGAATTTTGATGAATGCTTTGTCAGCATCTATTAAAATAATCAGATGGCTTTTATACTTTATTCTGTTGATGTGATGTGTCTATTTACTTGTGTATGTTCAGCAAACTTTGCATCCCTACAATGAATACCACTTTATCATGTGAGTAATCTTTTAAATTTGTCATTGGATTTGGTTTGCTAGTATTTTGTTAAGGAATTTTCCATTTATGTTCATCAGGAATATTGTCCTGTAGTTTCATGTTTTTGTTGCTGTATCCATGTCTGATTTTCGTATCAGAGTAATGCTGGCCTCATAAAATGGGCTTGGAAGTATTCACACCTCTTCGATTTTTGTGGAAAAGTTTTAATTGAATTGGTATTATCACTTCATTAAATCTTTGGTAGAATTGAGCTGTAAAAACTGTCAGGTCCTGGGCTTTCCTTTGTCGAGAGACATTTGATTACTGTTTTGATGTTGTTACTTGTTACTGGATTGTTAAGGTTTTTTATTTCTTCATGGTTCAATCTTTTTTTTTTAAATTGTACTTTAGGTTCTGGGGTACATGTGCAGATCATGCAGGATTGTTGCATAGGTATACACGTGGCAATGTGGCTTGCTGCCTCCATCCCCCTGTCACCTACATCTGGCATTTCTCCCCATGTTATCCCTCCCCGACCTCCCCACTCTCCCACTATCCCTCCCTTGGCCCCACCCAACAGACCCCAGTGTGTGATGCTCCCCTCCCTGTGTCCCTGTGTTCTCATTGTACAACACCCACCAAAGAGTGAGAACATGCAGTGTTTGAATTTCTGTTCTTGTGTCAGTTTGCTGAGAATGATGGTTTCCAGATTCATACATGTCCCTACAAAGGACACAAACTCATCATTTCTTATGGCTGCATAGTATTCTATGGTGTATATGTGCCACATTGTCCTTGTCCAGTCTATCATCAATGGGCATTTGGGTTGGTTCCAGGTTTTGCTATTGCAAACAGTGCCGCAATGAACATACGTGTGCATGTGTCTTTATAATAGAATGATTTATAATCCTTTGGATATATACCCAGTAATGAGATTGCTGGGTTAAATGGAATTTCTATTTCTAGGTCCTTGAGGAAGTGCCACACTGTCTTCCTCAATGGTTGAACTAGTTTACATTCCCACAAACAGTGTAAAAGTGTTCCTATTTCTCCACATCCTCTCCAGCATCTGCTGTCTCCATGTTTTTAAATGATCACCATTCTATCTGGCGTGAGGTGGTATCTCAATGTGGTTTTGATTTGCATTTCTCTAATAATCAGTGATGATATCACAGTGATATCACAGATAATGATAATCATTGATAGCGATGCACAATATCACTGTGCATCTGGATATTTTATTGTCTTCCTTTTTCCTAGGGAATGTAACCTAGCTGATGCTAAGTTTAGCTGGAGAACAGAAATGTTCTAGTTCCCAAAAGTCTCCTAATATTTTGTATCATGGGTATTTACTTCATTTATTAATGATACAAAAAAAATAGTTACTCCACATAAATAGGGTGTAAGCCTTAGTGGGCATTGTGCCACAAAATCAAATGCCTTCTTTAGGGATTTTAGGAACCAAGGGCAATCGCAAAAAGGTAATGCTTTACTTCTGCTATCTGCGGCTTCCTGAATTCTAAAAGAGGTGGTAGATTTAGCTAACTACAATGGTATGTGTCTCTGTGTGTGCATGGATGTTTCTGTGCATACCTGTGTGTGTGCATGTATGTGTATGCCTGTCTATGAGGATCTTTACAATCAATCCATTGTTTTCCAGAAACATCAAAATTGTATTCTGAAAAGGTTAATAAACGTATTGGTAAAACCAAATAATCAATAATGATGATAATTCCAAAATCTAGACATTCTGAAAATCATTTCATACATAGTGATTTTGAGGGCCAAAAAAGAGAAATATATGGTTAAACTTGTTCATTGCTTTTCAGTTCTCACTACTAAAACAATGAACAATTGTTTGCTCCATAATGTAAAGGAATAAAGTACAGAATTATGAGAATCTCATATAGATTTAAATTTTAAAAGCTTGCTCATGCCTATGTCCCGGATGGTATTGCCTAGGCTTTCTTCTAGAGTTTTTATGGTGTTAGGCCTCATGTTTAAATCTTTAATCCAAATAGAGTAAATTTTTGTATAATGTGTAAGGAAGAGATCCAGTTTCAGCTTTCTGCATATGGCTAGCCAGTTTTCCCAACACCATTTATTAAATAGGTAATCTTTCCCCATTGCTTATTTTTGTTAGGTTTGTCAAGGATCAGATGGTTGTAGTTGTAGTGTGCCTTCTGAGGCCTCTGTTGTGTTCCATTGGTCTATATCTCTGTTTTGGTACCAGTACCATGCTGTTTTGATAATAGCAACCTTGTAATATAGTTTGAAGTCAGGTAGCATGATGCCTCCAGATTTGTTCTTTTTGCTTAGGATTGTCTTGGCTATGCAGGCTCCATTTTGGTGTCATATAAAGTTTAAGATTTTTTTTTCCAATTCTGTGAAGAAAGTCATTGGTAGCTTGATGGGGATAGCATTGAATCTATAAATTACTTTTGGTATTATGGCCATTTTCACAATATTGATTCTTCCTAAACATGAGCATGGAATGTTTTTCCATCTGTTTGTGTCCTCTCTTATGTCCTTGAGCAGTGCTTTCTAGTTCTCCTTGAAGAGGTCCTTTACATTCCTTGTTAGTTGTATTCCTATGTATTTTATTATCTTTGTAGCAGTTGTGAATGGGACTTCACTCATGATTTGGCTCTCTGTCTACTATTGGTATATAGGAATGCTTGCAATTTTTGCACATTGATTTTGTATCCTGAGATTTGCTGAACTTGCTTATTAGCTTAAGGAGATTTTGGGCTAAGACAATGAATAGAGTCTTCTAAGTATACAATCATGTCATCTGCAAACAGGGACAAGCTGACATCCTCTCTTCCTATGCATATACACTTTATTTCTTTCTCTTTCCTGATGGCCCTAGCCAGAACTTCCAATACAATGTTGAATAATACACCAAAAGCAATGGCAATAAAAGCCAAAAGAGACAAGTGGTATCTAATTAACCTTAAGAGCTTCTGCACAGCAAAAGAAACTATCAATGGAGTGAACCGGCAACCAACAGAATGGGGAAAAAATTTTCCAGTCTACCCATCAGACAAAGGGCTAATATCCAGAATCTATGGAGAAATTAAACAAATATACAAGAAAAAAACAAATGACCCCATCAAAAAGTGGGCAGAGGACATGAACAGACACTTTTCAAAAGAAGACATTTATGCAGCCAACAAATATATGAAATAAAGCTCATCATCACTGGTCACTAGAGAAATGCAAATCAAAATGACATTGAGATATCACCTCATGGCAGTTAGAATGGTGATCATTAAAAAAATCAGGAGACAGATGCTGGAGAATTGAGAGATAGGAACACTTTTACACTGTTGGAGTGGGAGTGTAAATTAATTCAACCATTGTGGATGACAGTGTGGCAATTACTCAAGGATCTAAAATTGAAATACCATTTGACCCAGCAATCCCATTATTGGGTATATACCCAAAGGATTATAAATCACTCTATTATAAAGATGCATGCACATGTATGTTTGTTGCGGCATTGTTCACAATAGCAAAGACGTGAAACCAACACAAATGCCTATCAATGACAGACTGGATAAAGAAAATGAGGCATATACACACCATGGAATACTATGCAGCCATAAAAAAAAGGATGAGTTCATGTCCTTTGTAGGGACATGGATGAAACTGGAAACCATCATTCTCAACAAACTGATACAAGAACAGAAAACCAAATACCACATGTTCTCACTCAAAAGTGGGTGTTGAACAATGAGAATACATGGATACAGGGAGGGGAACATCTCACACTGGGACCTGGGCGTTGGGGGTCTAGGGGAGGAATAGCAGGGGGTAGGGGGATTGGGGAGGGATAGCAGTAGAAGAAATACCTAACATAGATGACAGGGTGATGGATGTAGCAAACCACTAACATGGTATGTATATACCTATGTAACAAACCTGCATGATCTGCATATATACCCCAGAACTTAAAGTATAATAAATAAATAATTTTAAAATCTGCATGGTCACTAGATTGTTAGAAAATAAATCTGTTAACTACATTGGCACCCATAAATACTGAGTAAAATTCATGATAAAAATGATTGCATTCACATGTAACTCCACCCAAGGAATTGTAGTGACTGAAAAATTGATTGGCTATTGTTTATGATACACTTATTTAGCATTTTAATAATCACTAAGGCATAGGTTTAATAGAGGTTACTGTAGAAAACCATTATTAACATATGATAGATAACATTAGTGTTTTTTGTTTTTATAAGATCAATATTCTATTTTAAGTATTACATTTTACACACTATTTCCTAATATTCATTCATCCGAGGAAATGAAATATGAATACAAAAGTCTAGTACAAGAATGGCAATACAAGAACAGTAGATTAATTCATTTTAGCCTCCAACATGAGGTACATGACATGTTTTGATACAGGCATACAATATGAAATAAGCAAGTCATGGAAAATGAGCTATCTATCCCCTCAAGCACTTGACTTTTCACTTACAAACAATCCAATTAAACTATTGATTTTAAAATGTACAATTAAGTTTCATTATTGACGAACTCCAAGCAACCAGTTGCTCATCAACAAAAGCATGGATAAACAAACTGCAGTATGAATATAGGGTGAAATAATTTTGATTTTATTTTTGTTTATGTTTAGAGATAGAGGTCACATTTCATTCTTCTGCATAATGTTATCCAGTTTTCCCGGCACCATTTTTTAGTACAATGAAATAATACTCAGCAATAAAAAGGAAAAATAAATTGATAAAATAACAACGTGGATGAATCTCAAAAGCATTATATTTAGCAAAAGTAGTTAATGTATTATTTCACTCATATAAAATTTTTAAAGTGAACAATAATACATGCTGTTGAAAAAACAGATCAGTGGTTATGTAGGGATTAGAGGGAGGGAGAGATTTCAAAAAGATTTGATAAATGTTTTGTGGGTGGAGGAAATTTCCTGTATCTTCATTGAACGTGTTGGATGTCTGCATTTATACTTACTTATGTCAAAACTCATAAAATTTATCAGCAAACTGGCACAAGAACACAAAATCAAACACTGCATGTTCTCACTCATAGGTGGGTGTTGAACAATGAGAACACATGGACACAGGGAGGGGAGCATCACACACTGGGGTTTGTTGGGGGAAAATAGGGGAGGGACAGTGGGGGGTGGGGAGGTGGGGAGAGATAGCATGGGGAGAAATGCAAGATATAGGTGATGGGGAGGAAGGCAGCAAATCACATTGCCATGTGTGTACCTATGCAACAATCTTGCATGTTCTTCACATGTACCCCAAAACTTAAAATGCAATTAAAAAATAAAAATAAATAAAAAAACAAATCTGAACATTCTGCACATGTACCTCAGAACTCAAAGTATAATAAAAAATTAAATAAATTTTATGGGAGTTTGTATTAAAAAAAAGAAAAAAAAGAAAATCTTAGGTGTGCCCTCTGGGATAAGCTACTTTTACTCTTGATAGAGAGCAGAGCAGATTACTCACTTTACAGGAGGAGGGTGGTTCTGTGAGAAAGATAAGCAGGAGATGTTATGCAAAGTTGATTGTTTCAAACTCACCCGTCTAAATAAGTCAATGTTTCCCTCGGAAGTAGAGAGACTAGATGAGTTAATTTTGCAATACTCCTCTTTTTCTCTGTAGGTAGATGCATCCTGAGGTGATAGATGCAAGATTACGGGCGAAAGACTGGCTTCTTCTCGGCAGTACAACCTACAGCTCAATGCACAACTGCCTGGTGGAGCATCAGAGAGGTTAAGGTACATGCTCTATTTCAGTGCGGCTAAGAGGCCTCTTTTATCACATTTTAACATCACTATAATTGTGATATGGCTTACCACTGATGGGTAACACAGATTATTTGGGCTGACGTTTCCCTCTCTTAATGGTATTTAAGGTAATAATTTGTATTATGATCCATGGTATCTTAGATTAGATAAGTATCAAATAATGAAATTAGCATTTGTTACCTGGGTTATGACAAATTCTAAAGTGATTCCAAACAGACTAGTTTCTGGCCAACAATTTTTACCTCAACTATACAAGCAATTAAGGTAATATGTATCTCATGTTCTATCCAAATGATTTTCTTCCCCACATCATTTCATATATCTGCATACAGTTTAGGATTTTGTGTCTCACTTGACCACATCTGTATAGAATTATGCTCCTTGGGAGTCAAATTCCTTCTTTGCCTGTGAACCTGAAGCCACTTAGGGAGTTCTGTGAAGTGGACTGATGAAACATGTTTATGTTCACAATTATAACAAGTGTTGGTTGAATGTTCCAGCAGCTGGACCTTTTTAGAAGAATAACAAACTGGGCCTATTCATATTATTTTATGTAAACTCAACTTAAGTGGAATGTGAGGGGAAGAGTCCTGGGAACTTTTTTATTGCTCAAGACTACTTCTTGTTGCAATTGAGAAATGTGGGAAATAGCTGAACTGATATTTTGGTTAATAATTTCTGAACCAATACTTTTTTGAAATCTTTTTTAACGCAATAAATCTCGTGTGACTACCTTGTGCAAAGCATGAACTAGTTGCTTCAGGGAAAAGATACGCTGGCTGCCATTAAGTGTCTAACATGATACATAAAGGGAAACCAGGCTGGGTCCGTGGCTCACGCCTGTAATCCCAACACTGTGGGAGGCCAAAGTGGGCAGATAACCTGAGGTCAGGAGTTCGAGGAAAGCCTGGCCAACATGGTAAAACCCCATCTCTACTGAAAATAGAAACATTAGCCATGCATGGTGGTGCATGCCTGTGGTCCCAGCTACTTGGGAGGCTAAGGCAGGAGAATCATTTGTACCCAAAAGGTAGAGGTTGCAGTGAGCTGACACAGTGCCTTGGCACTCCAGCCTGGGCAACAGAGCAAGACTCTGTCTCTAAAGAAACAAATAAATAAAACAAAGGAAACCACTAAGTATACTCATGACTGAAAAATAAGTGATATAGTTTGATTTGTGTCCCAACCCAAACCTCATCTTAAATTGTAGCTCCCATAATTCCCACGTGTTATGGGAGGGACCTGGTGGTAGGTAATTGAATCATGGAGGCAGGTCTTTCCTGTGCTGTTCTTGTGATTGAGAATGTCTCAAAAGATCTGATGGTTTGATAAAAGGGAGTTCCCCTGCATACCCTCTTTTGCCTGCCACCATGTAAGATGTGACCTTGCTCCTCATTCACCTTTTGTCATGTTTGTGAGGCCTTTCTAGCCATGTGGAACTGTTAGTTAACTAAACCTCTTTCTTTTATAAATTACCTAGTCTCAAGTATGTCTTTATTAGCAGTGTCTTTATTATAACAGACTAATACAGTAAGAGAAAGAGAGGCTCTATGAGGTTTTGAAAAAAGAAGAAATCACTTATGTGTAAGGCAATCAGGAACAGAATCATGGCAGAACTTTGAAAGCTTGGGTATAATTTTCTCAAGTGGAGATGGAATTGTTACTTCTGGTTTCCCATAATGGCAGACTAGGTTATTTGGAGTCACGCTCCCATAGAATACAACTAAAAATGGTAGATAAAATATTTTTTGGAAATCTTTTAAAAGTCAAAGAGCTGAACAAGTAAAAAATTATTACACCAAGATTTGGAGAAAATCAGGAACTCAGATTTTAATAAATGAAGTATGGAAGTTCTCAGACTTTACTGTGCATAAGAAACATCTCAGGTCTTTGCATGTAGTATAGATTATTGGCCCCTCCACGTGCACATGCACACACACACACACACACACACACACACACAAACCCTACTAAGATTCTAATTGGCTATATTTGGATAGTAAGAAGCCAAATTTGGCATTTTAATAAATACAACAGAACACATTTTGAGAAACAGTGCACCATTTTACAAACTCTTTGAGAGCATGTTTTATGTTTAATTGACCACAAGATCTTCAATGCTAAGGTCAACATCTGGCCTGTAGTTAGGAGTTAATGTGTATTTGCTGTTGTTTTCATAAAATTAGTTTTCTTTGAGCATGTATCTTCCTTGTAAGTGATATATCTGTATCTATTTGCATTACCTATAATTTTATATTTTCTTTTAAACATATATCTTACTATCTAAATAAATAAAAATTAGAGTTATCAGTTTTTTCCCCACATTGTTTTGAGAAGAGAGAAACAGAGAGCTCTAACACATTCATTGGTTCTCACCTTATCATTTCCTCTTTATTTCCGAGCTTCTTTTGGTAAAAATTGTTATATAAAATTTAATTAGAAATTTCCCCTAAGGAAAATTAAAAGGGAAAGAAAATCCCTTGAAATGTGATGATTCATGATAGGCCAATCCTGAAGTAGAGTAAGAGGAACCTAGTAGGAGATGAAGTCTTATTGTTAGTGGGGGTATTATGGAATTAATGTTTGTATCTTCCTACTCCAAAATTCACGTGTTGAAGTCCTAACCCCCAGTATGACTGTATTTGGAAATAAGATTTTTATGAAAAACACTAAGGTTAAATGACATCATAAGGACAGGATCTTGATCTGATAGGATTAATGCTATTGTAGTAAGAGATACCAGAGAGATTTTTTCTTTCTTTTTCTCTGCCATATGAGGATATAACATGATGACAATCATTGGCAAGTCATCAAGAAAGCCCTCGTCATAAACTAATCTGTCTGGCACCCTGATCATGGACTTACAGCCTCCAGAGCTGTGGGAAAATTAATTTTTACTGTTTAAATTTCTGTTTGTTATTTTGTTATGGTAGCTTGAGCAGACTAAGAAAAGGAGTGTGGTAGAGGAAGTGACGAAGGGCAGATAACACAGAGCTTGTTGGCCATTGTATGAACTTTGGCTTTTCTCTGAGTGAGATGAGAAATGATTTGAAAATTTTGAATAAAATATTGATGTTATCTGATTTATGCTTTAAAAGAACCATTATGACTGCTATGTTATAAATAGACTGTAGGGAGCAGAAATATGCATTTTGAAATAGGAGGCTACTTTGGACACCATGGCATCTTCAGGTTAGAGATGATGCTAGCTTAAACTGGAGAAACAGTGGTTTATGTGGTAAGAAGTAGTCAGATTCTAGGAATATTTTGAAGGTAAAGGCTTTCTGATGAAAATAATATGTAATATGTAGGTATTAAAGAAGTCAGGGAAAACTACAAGAGTTTTGGACTGAATGAAAAATGAAGTTCCCTTTAACTATGTTAAAGAGAATTACTAGTAGATAAGATTGCTGGAAAATGATCAAGAGTTGAACATGTTTATTTTGAGACAGCTATTAGATATTCAAGTGGGTATGTTAGCAGAAAACCTAGATTTACGTGTCTGGAGTTTGGGAGAGACTCCAAGGGTAGAATTTTAAGTGTAGAAATCATTGGCAAATAGATTATATTTAAGATAATAATACTGAATGAAATCACCAAGGTCTTTTACTACTTTGAATTTCCTCTTCTCCTCTCCCACTCGTTCTGCTGATTCTAAATTTTCTAGGGACCAAACAAGGGTGAGGTATATAGAAAAAACATTTTTTTTTAAATTTTGTAGTGTTTGTAATTATTTCTTGGCTAACACTGGTTGGTTATGCATTATTTCATAGCAGGCTAAATGGGTCAAATTTTTATGGGCATGTTGATTAGTTTTCCAAATACCCCATTGGAATGGTTTGGCTGTGTCCCCACCCATATCTTATCTTGAAATGTAGCTCCCATAATTGCCATTGTGGCAGGGAACTGGTGGGAGATAATTGAATCATGGGGGCAGTTTCCTCCATACTGTTCTCATGGTAGTGAATAACTCACATGAAATCTGGTGGTTTTATAAGGGGTTTCCCTTTTCACTTGGCTCTCATTCACTTTTTGCCTGCTGTCATGTGAGAAATGGTTTTGCTCCTCTTTGCCTTCCACCATGATTGTGAGGCCTCCCCAGGCATGTGAAACTGTGAGTCAATTTAACCTCCTTCCTTTGTAAATTACCCAGTCTCAGATATGTCTTTATCAGCAGTGTGAAAGCGGACTAATACAATAAATTAGTACCTGTAGAGTGGGGTGCTCCTATAAAGATATCTGAAAATGTAGAAGCAACTTTGGAACTAGGTAACAGGAAGAAGTTGGAACAGTGGAGGGCTCAGAAGACAGGAAGATGCGGGAAAGTTTGAAACTTCCTGGATACTTGTTGAATAGTTTTGACCAAAATGCTGATAATAATATGGACAATAAAATTCAGACAGAAATTTGCATAAATAATAAGGAGCCAAACATTAATCACCAAGACAATGAGTAAATGTCTCCAGAGCATGTCAGAGACCTTTATGGCAGCCCTACCCATCACAGGTCTGGAGGCCAAGGAGGCAAAAATGGTTTGGTGGGCAAGGCCCAGTCACCCTTGCAGTGTGCAGCTTAGGGACTTGGTGCCCTGCATCCCAGCCACTCTAGCTGTGGCTAAAAGTGGTCAAGGTACAGGTCAAGCCATGGCATCAGAGAGTGCAAATCCAAAGCTTTGGCAACCTCCACATCGTGTTGAGCCTGCAGGTGCACTAAAGTCAGAAATTGAGGTTTGGAAACCTCCACTTAGATTTTTGAGTATGTATAGAAATGCCTGGATGTCCAGGCAGAAGTTTGCTGCAGGGGTGGGGCCCTCATGGAGAACCTCTGCTAGCGTAGTGTGGAAGGGAAATGTGGAGTTGAAGCTGCCAAACAGTGTCCACACTGGGGCACTGCCTAATGGAGTTGTGAGAAGAGGGACACTATCCTCCAGATTCTACAATGGTAGATCCATCAATAGCTTGCACCACATGCCTAGAAAACCCACAGACACTCAACACCAACCCATGAAAACAGCCAGGAGGGAAGTTGTACCCTGCAAAGCCACATGGATGGAGCTGCCCAAGACCATAGGAACCCATCTTTTGCATCAGCATGACTTGGATAGGAGACATGGAGTCAAAGGAGATCATTTTGGAGCTTTAAGATTTGACTGCACCACTTAATTTTAGACTTGCATGGGTTCTTTAGCCCCTTCAATTTGACCAATTTCTCCCATTTAGAATGAGTGTATTTATCCAATGCCTGTAATCCTATTGTATCTAGGAAACAACTAACTTGCTTTTGATTTTATAGTCTTATAGATAGAAGAGACTTGTCTTGTCTCAGATGAGACTTTGGACTGTAGACTTTTGAGTTAATGCTAAAATGAGTTAAGATTTTGGGGGACTGTTGGAAAGGCATAATTGACTTTGAAATGTGAGGACAATGGATTTAGGAGGAGCTAGGGGCAGAATGATATGTTTTGACTGTGTTCCAACCCAAATATCTTTAATTCCCTCATGCTGTGGTAGAGATCCAGTGGGAGATAATTGAATCATGGAGGTGATTACCTCGATACTATTCACCTGGTAGTGAATAAGTCTTATGAGATTTGATGGTTTTATAAAGGATTTCCCTTTTCACTGGGCTCTCATTTTCTCTTTGCCTGCTTCTATGTGAGACATGTCTTTGCTCCTCCTTGTTTTCTTCCATGATTGTGAGGCCTCACTAGCCATGTGGAACTCTGAGTCAATTAAACTTCTTTCTTTTATAAATTACCCAGTCTTTAAACCTCTTTCCTTTATAAATTGCCCAGTCTCAGTTACGTCTTTTATAGCAGAATGAAAATGAACTAATGCATCTCTATACAAAATATTCTGCCTTGTTCCATTTTTGTTGAGGACAGGGAGATGCTACCCTGTGGACCTAGCTATAGCTACTGACTCAACTCCAGCTTCACTCAACTGTGATGCCAGAGTCAAGCCCATCAGCCAAGGGACCCAATAGGTAAAGGCCATTGCCTGCCAAAATCAGTCTTTAAAGACCAAAGGGGTGTTTTTTCCTTCAAATGCACTGACACCAATGCAAGACTACACTGATAAAGAATCAGACAAACATAACACCAATAAAGGTAACTAGTAAAACTCTAGTTACCAATTCAAAGAAATGGAGATCTAGAAATTGCTTGACAAAGAATTCAAAATAATCATCTTGAAGAAGCTCAATGAGAAGCAAGAGAACACAGACAACTAAATGAAATAAAAAACATTGCAAAAACAAAACAAGAAGTTTAATGAAAAAATAGAAACCATGAAAAAGAATCAAACAGAAATCTGGAACTGAAGAAAAACTGAAAATGACAATAGAGAGGTTCAACAGCAGACTTGATCATACAGAAGAACAAATAAATGAATTGAAGACAGTTAATTTGAAATTATACAGTCAGAAAATAAAAATAAAGAGGAATGAAAAAGACTGAAAAAAGAAATATCTGTTCAATAAATGGTGTTGTAAAAGTGGATATCCACAAGCAAAAGAATAAAATTGGATCCTTACACCATACACAAAGCTCAATCTAAAAAGGATTAAAGACCTACATATAAGACCTGAAACCATGAAACACCTAAGAGAAAAACCTAAGAGAAAACGCAGAGGAAAAACTTCTTGACATTAATATGGACAAGAATTGTTTTTATAAGACCTTGAAAGAACAGACAAACAAAAGCAAAATAAACAAATGGGACTACATCAAATTAAAATGTTTCAGCCCAGTGACAGAAACAGTCACCAAAATGAAAATTCAACCTACAGAATAGGAGGAAATGTTTGAAAACCACATGTCTGATAAGGAGTTAATATTGAAGATATATAAGGAACTCATACAACTCCATAGCAAAAAACCTAAGTAGTCCAATTTAAAAATGAAAAAAAACCCAAATAAACATTTCCATACAAATTGCCAACAAATATGTAAAAAAATATTCAATGCCACTAATCTTCAGAAAAATATAAATCAAAACCACAAAGATATATTGTCTTGCACTTGTTAGAATGGCTATTACCAAAAAGGTAAAAGGTAATAAGTATTGATGAGGATGTGAAACAAAGAGAAACCTTGTACACTGTTGTTGGGAATGTAAATTGGCATAGCTATTGTGAAAATCAGCATGGAGGGTTCTAAAAAAATTAATAATAGAGCTGGTATATGACCTAACAATTCTAACTGAGGGCACATATACAAAGGAAATAAAATCAGTATCTTGAAGAGATATCTGCACTCTCATGTTTATTGTAGCATTAGTCATAATAGCCAAGATGTAAAAACAACTTAAATGTCTGTTGATAGATGAGTGAATCTTAAAAATGTTATATATGTAACATATATGTATATCTCATACGTGTGTGTATGGACTCACACACTCACACACATATACATGCTGGGATTTTATTCAGCCATATAAAAAGGAAATCCTGCTATTGTGACAATATAAATGAATGGAGGATATTATGCTAAATGAAATGTTAGACATGGAAAGACAAATACTATGTAATCTCACTTTTATGTGGAATCTAAAAGTCAAACTTGTTGAAGGAAAGAGTGGATCAATGGCTGCCAGGATAAAAGAGTGAAGGAGAGGGAATGGGGAGATGTTGGTCAAAGGGCACAAAATTTCAGTTCTAAGATGAATAAGCTTTGGGAATAAAATATATAGAATGGTGACTATAGTTAATAGTATTGTATTGCTTACTTGAAATCACACACACACAAACACACACACACACACACACACACACACACACACACCAGACACACACAGGGTAACTGGGTGGTGATGAATGTGTTGATTAACTTAATTATGATAGTGTATATGAAATCATCATGTTTTATACCTCAAATATATACAAATTTTGTTAATTATTTCTCAATAAAGCTGGAAGGGTAAACAAACTACTTTTAAAACATTTCTAGATTGAAAACATATTTTAAACATAGGTTCATTATTTTTAGATATAACATATATGATCCACTCATATATGGATCATATATTAAGAAGCCTGTTTTTAGGAGTCCTATTTAGAGTACATATTTTGGAGAAGGACGAATGGTGAGAGTCAACATCCTTTTGTTTTATTTCAATAAATTCCTACTGAGCAAAATTTTATGGAAAGAGAATCTAACAGAAATTTTAAAACACTGAAAAGATGACTCTGATAAAATCTTTTGAAAAACTGAGTTGTAATTATCAAGTTTAATGTGGATTTCCTGGAAAAGGAAAACTCTACTTTCCAACCCAAGCTTTCCAACAACTATAAGGTGTTAATATTTAGGTAGTGCGGGCAAATAAGCAGTATAGAAAATACAGTTTTTAAACCTGTTTAGGAAGTATTTTACCTTAAATATGTACAAAAAACAAGTGATATGTAGATCTTAACTAAAAAAAGTAAAAAATAATAATTAACAATAACCTTGTAAATAATAATTATATTATTATACTATCATTTATTGAAAAACTAATTACTGTCATTTACTGAAAATCTGTTACATTCCAGGTATCTGTGTTAACACTTTACATGCATCTGTTACAGCAAACTTGACGGTAGTGGGTACTTTCTATTTTTCTTTTGGAAAAGGAGACTGAGGCTCACAGAGGTTAAGTAGTATTTCCAAAGTCACACAGCTAATATGTTCTAAAGCTGATGTTCATATATAGATCTATCCATCTCCAGCATCTATACTTTTAAACACCTCAACTTATTTTCTTTGGAATTAGGCAAGTTGATTCTAAGGTTCACATGACAAAACAAACATTTGGGAAGAGACATAACATTTTTAAAAATGAAAAACTGCAAGAGAAGAATTAGCAACACAGATACTAATGCACATAAAGGCACAGTAATTTTTTTATTGTTATTTTTCTATTTCAATAGGATTTTGTGGAAAAGATGGTGTTTGGTTACATGGATAAGTTTCTTTAGTGATGATTTCTGGGATTTTGGTACAGCCATCGCCCAAGCAGTGTACACGGTACCCAATGTGTAGTCTGTTACCCGCCTCCCACCCTTTTCCCCTGAGTCCCCAGAGTCCATTGTATCATTCTTAAGGACACATTAATCTTTAAATTCTGATGGTGGCTGACAAAGAAACAGAGATATTAGTAGAATAGAGAGTTCAGTGTCAGATTTACATGAAATTAAACACATACTAGAGGAGGTATTTAAAACCATTGGGGGAAAGGGATGAGCAAATAAATGAATTTGAAACAAATGGTTAATCATCTGAAGAGAGATGAAAGCTAAATCTTGTATCTCTCCTTATACCAAAATAAATTCCAGATAGATCAAATACCTAAATTTGAAAAGAAAAAAATAAGTTTTGAAAGGGAGAAGTGTTATGGAAGCAAAACACAAACTCCAGATGCCATAAAGAAAAAAATTAATAAACTAACTACACTAATAATATTTTTTTTCATGAGGAAAACTGAAATAAAAAAAAAACACAAGGGGAAAGAGCCCAATGAATATTTAAATCTATTAAGCAGAAAATGTGTATTTTCTTGATATATAAATATATCAAGAAATACATGACAAGAAAGGTCTGACAGTCTTTCTTACTATTAGCAACCTTTGTTACTAATAACAAAGTTTGTTAATAACCATTGTTGACCTATGTCTTAATTCATTCAGTCTGCTATAACCAAAATACCATAAACTGGGTGGTTTATCAACAACAGAAACTTATTTCTGACAGCTCTGAAGTCTGGGTAGTCCAAGATCAAGGGACCTGAAGATTCGGTGTCTGGTGAGGACCTGATTTCTGGTTCATAGATTTTGCCTTCTCAGTGTCCCCACAGTAGAAGACACAAGGCAGGTCTCTGGGGATTCTTTAATAAGGGAACTAATCCCATTCATGAGAGCTCTGCCCTTGTGACCTAACCGCTTCCCAAAGACCTCACCTCCTAATGCCATCAAACTGGTAATTAGGTTTCAACATATTAATTTTGGAAGATTCAAATATTCAGATCATAGCAACCTATCACATAGGTGAGGCATCTTTTGAAGTCTCTCAAGCAAGAGAGTGACCTGGTGAGATTTGTGTTGCCGAACAATCACTTTACAGTGAATAAGATTTACTGGAATAGACAGTATAGTCAGGGAAAGTAGTTAGGAGGTTATTTCAGGGGTACAGATGAAAGTTTGAGAAGGTCATAATTAAGACAGTGTCAGAGGAGGGCTACAGAGAATTGATCAGGTGGTATAAATGGCAAGTAGAGTCTAGCTGGATGTGGGGCAGAGGGAGAGGATCAGTTTGTGATGACCTCTAGTTCCTGGCTTAGGAGTGTGGCTGAATCGCATTATAATAAAATGGAAAAACAGAGGAACACGGGGTTCTGGAATGACAATGACTTCCCTTCCTTGGACTCCCTGGTCAATAGATTTGGGCGTAGTTGTGAGTAAATGTGTGTTTCAGTAGGGGTTGGTGATGGTGCTTGTGATGTGAGGTGGGAGGACTATGCTTTTCAGCAGTGACAGACAATAAATGAGGCTCAAGGAAAGAGAAAAATTTTCATTAAAAATGGTGAGTTCTAGAAAGAGATTTAGCTATATTAAAATGATATATTTCTGTTGGCACTAAAAAGAAAATTCAAAGGACAGGCATTTGTCTAGATCAAGATTATAACACCTGATAATCCAGTGAAAGGAGATTAGCAGAGCTGGCTGGCAAGGAGCAGCATTCAGGGTGTCTTAGAAGGCCTGATGAATTAATTACTGTGTCATGGGCAAGAAACGCACCTCACCCAGAAATACACAGTAGGTCTTTTTCTGAAGATTTTATCTTTCAGCATCGACAGAGCTTGGGTGTAACCAGGGTGGAGCTAGTCCTACTAACTGAAGCACAAGCAGTAGAGGTAATTTAAGATAAAAAACGAGGATTCCTGGCTTGATGCCTTGTCTCTGCCACTAACTGGTTTCATAATCTTTGGAAAGTCATTTACATTTGAGTTGATTCAAAAGCTTCCGCAATGAAATGACGTTAAATGTGAAACAACTGAAATTTTGGCAGTGTGTGCAGACGAAGAGGAGCAGATATCTGGAACTTGAGGGGTGTGGGAAGCTGGAGTTGATGACATACAAATTAGTCATTCTTCAGACCTTAGATCCTTTAAATGTTAGGTCAGGTGAAGGGTAAGGAGGCAGGCAAAGGAAATTGATCCGTGTAGAGGGAACAGTATGAACAAAAGCTTTAAGCCAAAAAATGGAACAGTATTTTCAGAAACACGATAAGTAATTTGCTATGATTCGTAGGGCATAAATCAATAGAAGACATTTGCTTTTTTAATATTCTCAACAAACTTCAAATAAAGTAGATATTAACGTTAATATTTTATAGGAGAAGACTGATTCAGAAATGTTAATTGCCTGAAAACACATAACTTGTAAATGCTAGATCTAGAGTCTGTCTGCTCCAAACCCTGTTTTAAATTTTAATTTTTACCACCCTCCACATTATCACATTAAGATGGATGGGTGAAGAACAATAGAATGATACACTTTTCTCAATGCATCCAGCAGGTTACATTTTGTAAAAAAACACTCTGAAACTGGAGAAAAAAATATAGAAAAAATGTAAAATATATGAATCATTAGGTATATAGAATTCGAACCACAAACATATGGAAGCAAAAAATTACTAGGAAAATTAGTTGATAAATAAACACATCACTAATCTTGATGTTTTTATTAGTTCATTGCATCTCTTAGAAACCATATGACATTTAGTTGTAACTAACGTAAGTCAAACTTCATGACTGTGAGTCTTCATTATAGACTTGCATGAAAAACCACAGCAGGCCAGGCGTGGTGGCTCATGCCTGTAATCCCAGCACTTTGGGAGGCTGAGGTGGGTGGATCACAAGGTCAGGAGTTTGAGACCAGCCTGACCAACATGGTGAAACCTTGTCTCTACTAAAAATACAAAAATTAGCTGGGCATGGTTGCAGACGCCTGTGATCCCAGCTACTCAGGAGGCTGAGGCAGGAGAATTGCCTGAACCTGGGAGGCAGAGGTTGCAAGTGAGCCAAGATCATGCCACTGCACTCCAGCCTGGGCAACAGAGTGAGACTTCGTCTCAAAAAAAAAAAAAAAAAAAAAAAAAAACCACAGCAATTCAACATTCTACAACTAATTCATCCAAAGCAGTTCCACTTCAGAGAAACTACATTATTTCCAGAGTCCTGGCTCAGGTTTGATCTTTTCTTTAATTTCCGTTCTAGAACATGCTTATTCATTCTCATGTCTTTATCTTTTGGATCTTGTAGTTTCGGTACATTGCAGCTGACTATGAATGTTTTATTTTCCTGTTCTGCTTAAAATCTATTTGGCTTCTTAAATATGGGCATTTCATTTCTCCTACAAAATTCTCAACCATTATCCTTTCAAGTATTACTTTTTACCTATTCTCCCTCTCCTTGAGGTATGGGATTTCTTTCAGAAATAAGTTAGATATTCTCATACTATTTTTAAAGTTTCTCAATCTCCTATTGTATAATATAGTCTATATTTTTTTATCTCTGCTTCATTGTAATTTCCTCAGATCTTCCAAAATAATTTTCTCTTTAGATGAATCAAATCTACTGCTTAAGTCACTCTATGAAATTTCACGTGGTATTATTGTGTTTCTTTTCTAGAAACTCCCTTTGTTTTTCTTCAGATTTGCTATTCTCTTTCTCTATTATCTGTTCAGGATTTCCCCCATCTCACTACCAAATCTGTTCGATTTTCTAGTATTTTATTTCATTTCCTCTTTGATGTCTACAGATTTGAAACATATTTATAATGGTTCTTTGTTGATTTTAACACTTTCAATTTAGGGGTACTGTTTATTCCAGGTTTTAACTGCTGTTTAGGGTGGATGGTTTCTCCATAGTTTTATGAATTTAGACTATTAACCTATCTTCAGTGTGGCTTTATCTTTCAGACTTCTGTGTGGTCCCTGTTGAAGATGTTGTCCTATCAGCACAGTTTCAGTTTCATTTCTGCCAGGTATTGATCTGGGCCTCCTTCTATGATACCAAGCCCAAACGGATGTTATAACGGAATCCCAAACAATTTCTAAAGAAATTATTGTTTGTTCAATCTGTTGTTCATGTTGAGGCAGACATGCTTCCTTAGTATAGTTTTTTCAGTAGATTTATTTCTATTGAGGGTTCTGATTTTATACCAGAACCTTTTGTTGCAACTCTGTCTTACAAGGATCCACAGCAATGTCTTCTGTCCCAATGTGAGATAAAAATGTCAACATCTAGATTACTGATGGAGCAACCACCTTCAAGCCTTACTCTACATAATTCATAGCATCAACCTATGAAATTTCTTGTCATATTTTCTGATTCTTCTTTTTTGAGGTCCTGAGGGTTTTTAATACTTTCTGCAGAGCAAAGCTATTCATTTAAATGAATTGTTTCCATATCCAGTATTTTAGGTGACTTGTAGCTTAAGGGTTTTCAGTACCCCTGTACTTCTGCAAAAAATCCTCTGAAACCCAAAACTACCCACAGTTATTTACTCTTCCCTCAGATTTAAGAAGAATGCTCTCCGAGTGGTAGGGAGGCTCCACTGAGGTATCTGCCTGTTAGTCTGGGAATCGCCTGCCTCACTCTGGGGGGACTTCTGGCAGCCATGTCTGTATGGTGTGTTTCTAATTTCCTGCCCACAGAGGAGTGGACCGTGAGTGGATGCATGACTCAAACTGTGCTAATTAGATCCCTTTCCCTGAAAATTTGGAATTTTATATGCTAAAGTTCTTAGTTTTGGACTTGTTGTCCTGAGATTTTTCTCTTTTTATCACAGAGCTCAATCTCAGAGGTACTTGTTAGTATATAACAGCTTAAGAACTATTATCATTTTTGCTATGATCTGTAGCAGTAAAACTTGCCACCTGCTTCAGATAATTTAGTGGCTTGGTCCATATATAGTTATGGAAAGGGTAATATGAGCAAGTACCATAAAACTTGCTTTTCTAATTACTAATTAGGAAGTGATCTCATGCTTCTAATAAGAACAACACTATGATTTTTCATGCTTATATCCAAAGCCCTACTTTCAATTTTATTATCTCCTCTTGAAGTGTTGTCAAGGAGAAGATGTTTTGTTTCATTTTGTCATGTTTTCACATTTACAACTGAGTATAAAGAAGTTCAGATGCTTGCTCAGAATCATAGAGCCCAAACATCTGGACTTTTTGTCTAGTTCTCTTTCAATATATACATATCACTACTCTAAAGGCCAAGAGTTTGTTTCTTCTGAGGAAATGTGCTTTCTTTTTCTGTCTGCGCCTCTTTACTTTTCTCTCTCCCATGTTCAGATACACATATGCAGGGATAGCATGTTTTGGAGGTACTTGTCCAATTAATAAAAACTTTCACTTCTCTGGAAACTACTTCTTCATTCTATAGTGATGAACCTCAAATGGCTTTGTTTGCACCATGTAACCATGTTCTCTTGACCACAGTTGATTGGACCTGTATGCACATCTGAATTAATGTGGTTACTATTATTAGATCTTCTCTCCCAGGAACTGGCAAGTGAACCTTAAGGAAAGCAATTTGTAGATGATTTTCCATGGAGACCAAAGAATGAGAGAGGAAGAAAGAAACCTCAGGCCAGCAGAGAGAGACAAATACACAAGAGATGACAAGAGAAAGTCCTAAGGGTACCAGTGTCTATAACACTCCCTTTAGGAAGCATTGACTCCATGAGAGAATACCACTCATTTGATAACACATTCTTCAGAAGTGGTTAAAAAGAAATGGTCATTTAACATTTGATGGTATTATATATGCAGAAATTCTAATAGGAAGAAGTTGAATAGTTAGAACATTGCTTTAGGTCTAAGTTCTCCACCTCATTATTTTGAGCTAGCATCCTTGTGATCTTCCCTGGGTCCAGATGGTCTTAAATTTTCTCACCTTCCTCCCCTCACATAATGACTTTACAGTTTCCTAGGTTGGGTCATTCCTCCTCTTCACTGATTTTATCTATTAAGTTTGCTTTATTTAAAAGTAAACTCTTAAAATTCAACACAATTTTGTTATATAACTGTATTATTTCTCATTATCTTCTTGAATGTATTTTTATTTGAGATGTTATAATGAATGAAATATTATTCTTAAAAAAGTGCTTTAGTTTTAAACTCTGGAGATAGAACAATCCAACTTTATAGTGAGATCCAAGTCCATGGATGCCTAAATGGAGTAGAGATTAAGGCCTTTGGAACTCAAAAGGTTGAACCATCAAGAGACCAGAGGGTTTACAAGTTAATAAAAAAGCATACTTATGTAATTAAGGATAATATTTTTAAAATTGAGTAGAGAAAAAACTATCAGTCAACCTCTATTGTCCACTAGGAAGTTAAATGGACTAAAGAGTGGTAGAGGACAGAATTGAGGAGATAAAATCTGGTAAACTGTATTGAGCCAATAGGGAAACCCCTCACCTACTATATGAGGGTTGGGGATTATCTTTTCTATGCAGAAATTTCATCACATTGTCTCTATCATTATTACTCTAACAAAGAGCCAATCACCTGCTTGAAAGCAATGTTTAGGTTCTCAGAAGAACTAAGGAAAACAGTTCATTCTAGTTCTAAATTTTTGTAAAAATAGTGTCCCCTTCAAAGAAAACTCTGGAGGATGTTCACACACAAGATGACACCATGGGCTCTTGTTAACCATAGGATGTGATGCTCCTTGTGTTGCCATCAGTTAGGAGACCTACAGTACAAGCAGAATGACATGTAACTCCCCAGACACACAGGATTAGCCACATGTGTTCCCTTTTTAAGAAAAAACAACAACAAAGAATATAGAAAAACACCTATTCATTTAGTAAGTCGAAAATTAATAGCCATAATTAAACATTTTACCTGTGTTATCTCTACTTCTCTCACAGTAGAACAAAGTAAAACACATGAAAGCATGTAAATCCCCAGTGTTAAACGAATTATCCAGAGTGATGTAACTTATAGTTGGTAGATCTGGAACACTAAGCCACAGCTATAGGACTGAAAAACCTAAGCTCATCCCACCACATTACCCCTCTCTACCACCAAGGTGACCCTTGGGTGAATCATAAGTTCCAAATGCCCTTAATTTGCTTTTCTTTGGTTTTTTTTTATTAAAAAAAATACAGAATTTGGTTTTGTTCTTGTTGTTGTTGTTGTTATGAGTGGACACACTGCTGTGGCTTAAAAATTCAGAAAATATCCAAGTTTCTTACTTTTAGAAGTTAATCCAAACACATTCCTATTATTACCTGCCTAGCCTAATTATCCCTGCTCCATCCACTGATTTGCAAATTCTACTTGGAGCTTAATTTCTAAAAATGCAGTGCCAGAAATACCTTTTTGCAAAGAGGAGCAGTTTTTTCCCTTGAAACTTCTTTCATCAAATAGGTCTATTGCCCATTCAGCTGGTCTGTATAAAACAGATTCTAGCAATTTTATGTAACTTTTGTATTCAATGGGGTTATTTTAAACACAAGTCAACTTGGACATCACATTAAATGGGAGATGTGGACTGATAATAATTCTAAAATTTGAGAGTGCATTGAAATCACCATGAGGGTGTTTTAAAACACTAACTTTTGGGACCACCCACAGAAACTCTGATTGGATTGAGTAGATCTGAAGTGAAACCTGAGAATTTGCATTTCTATAAAGTTCCCAGGTGATGCTAATCTACTGGTCTGGGAACTAATCTTTTGGATTCTCTGGAATAGAGATATTCTAATCTTATTGCTGTCTTATTCTAATCTAAAACAAATCTTGTATATATTTTTAAATATACATGTAATTAAAAGAAAAGAGAAAGTGAATATGAAAATCCTTGGCATTAATTATACCTGTCTGTAATCTCCTGGATAATAGTCATCACCCATTCAGCCTCAGGATCCAAACAAATTATTTTCCCATCTTTCAGTGTGGCTCCAAAAATAAAAGAATGTTCTGGCTAAATAATAACTATGCTTAATTTAACAATGCTTTAAATTTATTCATTAGAATTTTTGGAAGATGAAATGAATATGCTTAGAATGAACACTCAGATTTCTTGAACTACATTTATCATATTACTAGAGTACAACTTATATCAGTGTGGATAGCTAAATTTTTTATCAAGTAAATAATAACATCTTCTTTAGCATCTTTTGAGATATCAACCAATCAGCACACATTATTGGACTTATGTACATAACTCATAAGTATAGTGCTAAGACTGGAAAATCTACACAAGAATAAAGTCTTCCAGGCTGACAATTGTCAGTCTCTTATCATATACTATTTATTGTTACATCTCTGTTAATTCTTCTTTAGCTTCTAGGACCTCATAAAGGCTCATTGATCATTGGGCAGGGAGAGAATCAATTGCTTATTTAAATTAATTCTGTAGTTTTCAACTACACTTCACAAAACCGCAAAGTTCCACCAGCATCTCCAGGACTGGATCATCTTACCACACCCTTAGCAAGAGGTATAGATTTCAGAGTTTAAGAAAATAACATAGTAATATTCAATTATAAAAATTAATAAAAATAATATAACAATGAATTTTAGCAAATTACCAATAAAAGGATAGCCATAAAACATCATACACAATGGTGAAAACTTGAAAATAATTCCTTTGAGTGCTGAAACAAGACAGTGTGCCCACTGTCATTGCAGATATCTCAGCAAAGCTAGAAAGATAAACAAAAGGCTTAGGGTTGCCAAAAGAGGAAACTGAACTGCCTTTTTTCCCAGATGATATGACTACTCAAGTAAAATGTTGGTAGTTACAAAACCAATATAAAATTGTGTGTCTAAACACTAATAGCTGGAATGTTACATTTTATAAAGATACCCTTTACAATAGCATCAAACCATATAAAGTGTCAAGAAATTTGTTTGCCATAATAAAAAATATGGAAAATCTTTATGAAGAAAATTATAAAACTTAAAAACATTAAAGAAGGCCTCAACAAACTTGCAGCCAGATACCATGTTCTTAAAATGTAATATTCAGTATCATAAAGATGTCAATTATTTAAACATTAATCTAACTTCAAAGCAATCTCATTCAAAATTACAATTTAATTTAGTGCCAGTTTGCAAGCTGCTTCTTAAACTTACATGGAAGACAGAAATTCAAGAAGAGACACACCACTCTTGAAAAACATGGAGGAATTTCTCATTCCAGGAGTTAAAAATTATTATAAAATATTAATAATAAAGACTATGTACAGTTATAGACAAACTGATGCATGGGACAGAAAAGAGCGGTTAGACCCATCCCTCCACTTGAAGGCAAGAGCTCAATTTATGGCAGAAATAGTATTGTGGATCAGTGAGGAAATGATATTTTATCAAATGGTGCTGAAACAATTGATGAATTATATGGAAAAATAAAATTGGATATGTTTCTCACATCATGTACAAAACAAATTCCATATGGATTCAGGTCTTAAACACAAAGAAAAAAATGTAACAATTCTAAATGATAATATAGAATAACATTACTATAAACCCTGTAAAGGGAAGTTTTTTTTTTAAATAAGATACTAAAAGTGCTAACCAGAAAAGAACATATTGCTAAACTCAAGTGTGATAAAACTAGAAACTTATGCTCACTGAAGACACTATAGAAAGAAAATATGAGTCACATATTAAAAATGAGTTTTGCTATCCACAAAACTGACAAGGGACTAATATCCAGAATATAAAAAGAACACCTATGAATCAATAGGAAAAAGATAATGTCCAAATAGAAAAAGGAAAAAAAGAAATGAATATATACATATTTTTTAAAAGAGATGCAAATGTTCCTAAGCATATGAAAAAATATTTAACCTAATTAATTATAGGAAAAATGTAAATTAAAGAATAATGTGATACTCTTACATACCCATCAGAATGGCAATACTAGATATTGGCCAGTACGTAAAGCAACAGATAATTTTCCACAGTAACAAGTGTCAGTTGGTACAGCTGCATTGTAATACAATATGGCATTACCTAGTAAGATTGAAGATGTGCAAACTGTAAACACAGCAAGTAATTCCTAGAGAAACTCTTATATAACATAAACCAAGAAGCATAAAGACTGTCAATAGATCCCATTTGTTTATTTTGGCTTTTATTGCCATTGCTTTTGGTGTTTTAGTCATGAAGTCCTTGCCCATGCTTGTGTCCTGAATACTATGCAACCATAAAAAAGGATGAGTTCATGTTCTTTGCAGGGACATGAATGAAACTGGGAACCATCATTCTCAGCAAACTGACACAAGAACAGAAAACCAAACACCACATGTTCTCACTCATAAGTAGATGTTGAACACAGACATGGAGAGGGGAACATCACACACCAGGGACTGAGAGGTGGGGGCTAGGGGAGGGATAACAGGATTGGGGAGAGATAGCATTAGGAGAAATACCTAATGTAGATGATAGGGGGATGGATGTAGCAAACCACCAACATGGCACATGTATACCTATGTAGCAAACCTGCATGATCTGCACATGTACCCCAGAACTTATAATAAATAAAGTTTAAACAAACAAATAAAACTAAAAAAAAAAAAAGAATGTTATTAACAACCAAAATCTGGAAAGAACCCACGTGTGATCCAACAGTGGATTGGATAAATAAATTTTGTATTTATTTACTTAGTATTCCTACAATGGAATTACTTAAATTGAAAACCAGATAAACATATCAAAATACATAGATTGCAAAACATAACATTAAATAATAAAATCAAGTCACAGAAGAACACATTTAGCATTATTGCATTGATACGAAGTTTAAAAGCAAGCAAAATAATAATTGTGTAAGGATTCATACATAGATGGTAAAAACCATAAAGAAAAGCAAGAAACAACACAATTTAAAATAATTTTTGAAAAGGGATGAGTATATGATTTGGGAGATGTATTTGTTATGGCTGCTGTCACTTACTGGGTTGCTTAAACAACAGAAATTTATTTTCTCACAGTTTTGAAGGCTGAACATCCAAGGTTAAGGTTTTGGAAGGCTTGGTTTCTTCTGAGATATCCCTTCCTGGCTTGCAGATGGCTATCTTCTCACTGTCTTCACGAGGTTACCCCACAGTCTATGTGTTGTCTGTGTCCTAATCTCCTGAGTATGGCAACAGCCATATTGAATTAGGTCTCACCCTAATGACCTCCCTTTAACCTGATTACCACTGCAAAGACTTTACGTCCACATACAGTCTCATTCTGAGGTATTAGGGATTAGGGTTTAAAATATTAATTTAGGATCTGCATTAAGTCAGCCTATAACAGGAGAGTCACACAGGGAGGCTTCTGATGTATTAATTCTAATGTGTTAATTCTAAAATTTAACCTACGTAACATGAGAGTGGGTGTTTACTATACTAATGCTCTCCAAACTGGGTATATATGTAATCATATTCTCTTTTGTATTTGTTGCAAACAGAATCCTAAAAAGGCCCATCAAGTTTCCCATGCACATCCTTAGGAATGTGAATATATGAGCTATTACACATGTAGTTATGTTATCTTACATGGCAAAAGAGATTTTTACAGATGTAATTAAGGCTACTATGAGTTTACTAAATTAATAAAAGCAGTCATTGATTCAAATGAACCTAATGTAATGTCTTAAACCGTAAAAGCAGAGAGTTTTCTCTGGCAGGTAGCAGAAGAAGTAAGAGAGATTTGAAGGGTGAGATCAACTCAGTGCAAAGCAGATTGTTCATTTCTTATATGAAAAAGTGGAGTGTGGACTCTGGGTGCTATAGGCATTGTGAGCAACCCTAAGCCAACAGCCAGGAAGAATATGAAGAGCTCAGTCCTAGACTGCAAAGAACTGAATTCTAACGACCTGGATTGACAGTGGATTCATCCCTAGAGCCTTCAAATGAGACTTTAGCTGGCACTTTGATTTTAGCCTTATGAAATCCCAAGCAGACTTTAGCTGGCATCTTGATTTTAGCATTATAAAATCCCAAGCAGAGAACCTAGTCAAGCCACCTAGATTGCTAAGCAACAAAACTGTGAAAATTAATAAGTGAGATAATTTTAAGCTGCTAAATTGTGGTAATTCATTACCTAGCAATGAACAACTAAAATAGTCTCTATACCATAGGTTACAGTAAAAAAAATTAATAAAAGGTAGAATTGTTTTCCATAGTCTCTAAGCTCTATATTTGCAGACTTATGCCTCAGTTGTCCCCATGGCTATCTGGCCATACTGAATTTATCATATAACAGTTTGTAAAAGATTTCCACATGATCAACTAATTATCCATGTAACCTTACTGAGGAATGTGTATCTTTCCTTATTGTGCATGTTCACTGACTATAGGGTTAACTGCACTAAGAAGAATTCATATCCTGTGTTCCCATTTGAAAGCCCTTTTCATTAGGGAAAGTACATGATGTTTTCAGGAATGAGAGCATAAAGATTAGGCAAATTATCTTCCCACATTGTGTAGGAATAATGCCTAGAGGCTAGGTCTTCTATACTCCCAACCTAGAATACTTTGTAAGGAAATGCCAGCTTTGAAAACTGCAGTCCTAGAGGCTTCCATACTCCACCATATCTTCACTACTTACATGACATCTTTCGTTTTACAGAAAGGACCCTCACATATCAACTGAACATTGTTAATGAATTGGTGAGGAATAAAGTCAAAATGTGTCTGAATACATTGGCATTGCAACTCTTGACTCTCAGAGGAATCAGCTGTGTGGAAAAAAAATTTGAAAACCCTCAGTGAGAACAAACATAGCCCATGGTTCTTAGTTCTTTACTTGAAAGTAGAAATCAATATAGCAGGGCACTCAACTATATTCACAAATTTGGTACTGATAGAAATATTTATGGAGAGATAGTTACACAAACCTAATTATATGTTATTATCCTGATTGACAATTATTGAGCATCTGTTATGATTGAAAAACTGGTAGATACACTAGACCAATAATTTATTGCTTACAAGTATGTATGGTCAATAAGATAACTTTTTCAATGCCAATAATCAACTTGACACTTTCTATGAAGAGTTGTAAACATAAAGATTATATGTGAATTTTGTTCATTGAAAGTAGCATTTTCTGTCTTCCTACCATCATTAAAACGAACACCCTAAACCGATGTTTAGGAACTAATCTTCCTAATGTTTAGGAACTGATGTTCCTGCTATCACCTATAATAAGAAAAACACAGACTCATAGCCAGGTATTTCTAGGAAGTTAGATGTTTTTATTTGACTCAACAAGAAGTTCTCTGACACTCCACAGTCTAAATACTGTATATGTCAGCTTCTGTTTCAGTTCCACGGTTTCCACATTTTCCTTAATGCCAAATACAATCTCATTACATCTGGAATCTTTTCTGAGTTTTTCCAGTGCCTAGAAGGAAATGATGAAAGCCATGTTTGGCTTACCAGTTGTGCCCAGGACAGTGAGAGCCAGCAGGAGGAGTGCGGGTGAGTTCTGAGTACCCACGTCTGTCCTTGATCTTGGTCCTTGTCTGGATGGTGGAATCAATACTGCAGCCCACTTTTATGTGCTCTCTACAATCCTGAGAACTTTGTTATTGTTCTCCTTGTACTCTCTCTCCCCACTGAAGAATAAAAGATGCAGTTTATTGAGTCTCATGTTGTCACTCACAAGCCACTAAGGAAGCTGAGTTTGTTTTTCAAGTTTTGTTTTAATTGGACCATTTGGGGCATGCTAAGATAAAACTTGTTAAATAGAGAAATGAATGCATTATTTTCTGGGGGTTAAACTGCATAATTGTGAAGGGATCAATGTCAATTGTGGTTAATGGTGACTGACAGAATGGAGTCATGAGAATGTCTATGCATGTTTACAAAGGACATGTTTGTACAAAGTAGGGAATTAAGATGCATTTCCTCAGAAAGTATTTGCTTTTGGCTTTCGTTTTTGCATAATCCCATTTAAGGTCTTAATAGAATCTGTCAAACCTGAACTACACATACAGCTTAATATACTGCAGAAAAATGGAGTTCAAATTACAACCATATTCCTGTCAAGAAATGAAAACTGGTGACATGATCCTATATCTAGTTAACCACATGGTTTCAATCCAAATATTCTTAAACTGATAAATAACCTCTGCAAATTCTCAGTACAAAATCAATGTGCAAAAATCATTAGTATTCCCATATGACAACATCAGTCAAGCCAAGAACCAAATCAGGAGCAAACTCCCATTCACAATTGCCACAAAAGGAATAAAATACCAGGGAATATAGCTAACTAAGGAGGTGAAAAATTTCTACAATGATAACTACTAAACACAGCTGAAAGAATCAGAGATGACACAAACAGATGGACAAACATTCTATGCTAATGGATAGGAATAATCAATATCGTTAAAATGGTAATACTGCCCAAAGCAGTTTATAGATGCAATGCTATTGCTGTTAAAGTACCATTGGCATTCTTCACAGAAGGAGAATAAACTATTTTAAAAATAGTATGGAACCAAAGGAGAACCCAAATTGCCAAGCCAATCCTAAGCAAAAAGATCAAAGCTGGAGACATCACACTATCCAAATTTCAAACCATGTTACAAGGCTGTAGAAACCAAAACAGCATGATACTGGTACATAGACTAATGGAACGGAATAGAGGACCCAGAAATAAGACCACACACCTACAACTATCTGATCTTCAATCAACCTGACAAGAACAAGCAATGGGAAAAGGATTTCCTATTTAAAAAATTGTGCCGGGATAACTGGCTTGTCATAGGCAGAAGATTGAAACTGGACCCCTTCCTTACACAATAAACAAAATTAACTTAAGATAGATTAAAGACTGAAATGTAAAACCCCAAAATATAAACATGCTGGGATAACATTCAGGACATAATCACTGGAAAAGATGTCATGGCAAAGATGCCAAAAGCAATTGCATCCAAAGCAAAAATGAACAAATGGGATTTAGTTAAACTTGAGAGCTTCTGCACAGTGAAGGAAACTATCAACAGAGTAAACAAACAATCTATGGAATAGAAGAATTTTTTTTTAACTATGCATCCAATAAAGCTCTAATATTCAGCATCTATAAGGAACTTATACAAATTTACAAGAAGGAAACAAACAACCACATTAAAAAAATGGGCAAAAAACATGAACAGACACTTTTAAAAAGAAGACACATGCAGCCAACAATCATGAAAAAGCTCAATATCACTGATTATTAGAGAAAAGAAAATCAAAACCACAATGAGATACTATATCACACCAGTCAGAATGACTGTTATTGAAAAGTACAAAAATGACAGATGCTGGTGATGTTATAGAGAAAAAGGAATGCTTATCCACTGTTGGTGGGTGTATAAATTGGTTCAACCATTGTGGAAAACAGTGCAGCAATTCCTCCAATCCCTAAAGACAGAAATAACACTCGACCCAGCAATCTCATTACAGGGTATAAAGCAGAAGGATTTTAAATCATTCTATTATAAAGACACAGGCACATGTATATTCGTTGCAGCGCTGTTTACAATAGTAAAGGCATGGAATTAACCTAAATGTCCATCAACAATAGACCAAATAAAGAAAATATGGTATATATACACCATGGAATACTAGGCAGCCATAAAAAAGAATGAGATCATGTTCTTTGCAGGGACATGGATGGAGCTGGAGGCCATTATCCTCAACAAACTAATACAGGAACAGAAAACTAAATACCACATGTTCTCACTTATAAGTGGGAGCGAAATGATAAGAACATATGGACACATAGAGAGGAACAACACACACTGTGTCCTATTGGAGGATGGAGAATGGGAGGAAGGAGAAGATCAGGAAAATGAACTAATAGGTACTAGGCTTAATACCTGGGTGATGAAATAGTCTGTATGACAAAGCCCCATGACAAAAGTTTAGCTATGTACCAAATGTGCATTTGCACCCCTGACCTTAAAATGAAAATTTAAAAAAAAATCATTCAAAGCAAAGCAAAAACAAACAACAACAAAGAAATCTGAACTGTGTCTTTCAGTGATCATTCCTGGAAATGCTCTCTATGTGGTACCCTGAGGCCATCAAAAGGTTTGCCTCTATTTTTTTCTTCTCTCAGGGATTATTATCTCATTATTCCTATTGTCTAATGTACATCACTTCATATATTTTGTGTTTTAATTATTTAAAATAGAAAGATAATCTGGTCTATTATTTTTTCATGGCATTAGAGAAAAGTAATAAATATACAAATTTTAAAAAGAACTGCAAACAACAGTTCACTGTTGTTTAAAGGTAGCAGTTTCCATTGGCTTCAAGGTTAATTAACTAATAGTGAACTATGAGCTTTAATTTTATTTCTTAAGCAATTTTATAAATGACTTTGATTATATTATAGTGACCACACTATTTTTTTGCATTATCAAATCAAACAGCAAAACATTTGCATTAGTTTCCTAGAACTATCATAACAAAGTACCACAAACTGGGTTGCTTAAACAGAAGTGTTTTCATATTTTAATTCTGGACCCTGGAAGTCCAAAATCTAGATTTAATGGGGTGGTATTTTTCTCAGGACTGAGAGAAGGAGTTGTTCTAAACATTGCTACTTGCTCATCAGATGTCCATCTTTAGGTTTACATGGTGTTCTTTTTGTCTATCTCAAAATTTCCCCTATTAGGGCACCAATCATTTTAAATTAGGGGTTCACTCTAATTACCTCACTTTAACTGGATTACTTCTTTAAGGAGCCTACTTCCAAATAAGGTCACATTCAGAAGTACTGGGGATTATGACCTCGATATATAAGTTTGAGGGGGATATAATTCAATCCATAACAGCATTTAACTGAAGAACTAGTGATTACCGAAAAGTTGATACAATTTAAAGGTAAAAGTAGCCTAAATAGTAAGTTATTTTCTTTCACTAACTATAATTGAATATTTATTATTTACCAGGACCTTTGCTTGATGCTAGGCATTTGAAGATAATAAAAGTTGGATTTCTGCTCTTGAGATGTTCACAGTCCGGTTTGAGAGACAGACAAGTAAACAGATTAAACTAAAAGGCGATCTGTGTTGTAACAGTTGTATATCTGAGATATGGTGGAAACAGAGAGGAGGGAGTACTTCCCCAGGGCAGTTAGGGAAGACTTTACAGGGAAGGTAACATTGGACTAGTGAAAAGACAAAAGGAAACTCATATATTTTTGAAGGCTGATATGCATTTGAGACAGAGTAATACACAAAAAGGCACAAAGAAGATCTGGACATGTTAAGGAAGGAGAGAAAACCTATTTCAGTCTTAAATGAGATGTTTTAATAATGTAACAACATTCAATTGACTGATCAGATCTTGGCCTTTGTACAAACGAAAAACTGCAAGTAACTTAATAACAACCTTGATTTCTTCTTCTAGTCTCATTTTCCTTCCATATAAATTAAAGGTAATAAAATGTGCTATCAATCTGTACAGATGTTATGATGCTAATAAGAAAGTACATAAAGATAAGATAACCAAATATCAAAAGATTTGAAGTAATTTAGTTTGTCAAAAAACTTCGAAGACAGGCTTAAGACATCATGATTGTTTACGAAGGAGTTTGTTAAAGAGATGGCAATTTTTCTTATTAAAGATGGGTCTTTCATTCTACACCTACTAAAATTTATGCCAAATCTGCAGCAGAATGTATTACAGTTAGATTTAGAGTGCTGCGACTAACAACTTGACAACTTCCCTGGTTTTATAGACAGTTATTTCATTAGTTGAATTTTCACATAGGCCAGAGGCTTATACAAATATGCAAGTTACCAAAACATCCCATTTTATCTGTAATCTTATGTTTTATTATTTAAAATATTTATCTACAATGAAATGAAATGTAATATAATAATAATTGTTCATTGTACCCCAATAAATATTTGCGCCAACATTGCTCTATGAATTTTTGTAAGTTATCTGGAAACTTTACAAGGGATATTTCTATCTTATAAAAAAAAATATCAAATGTCAGAAAGTAATACAACTGTCAAAGATTAAAAATAGCCTTCCTTAGCAGCTCCTCAATTTAAGAGGTAAAATCTGTTTCCCAACCCCCTTGACTCTGTGCTGACCTTAAGACTTGCTTTGACCAATAGAATGTGGTAAAAAGTGATGTTGTATATGTTCCAGGTCAACAAGGTAAGGAGCCTAAGAGTTTCTACTCCTACTCTTTTAAAATATGGCTGCCACCATATGAAGATAGCCAAGCTCATCTACTAGAGATATGAGGCCCAGGCAATGACTAGTGCAAACAACCAGACATATGAGTGAGGCAGTTTCACTCAGGTCACCAAGCATCATCTGGTGACACCAAGAGACACCATCAGAAGAACCACCCAGCTGAGCTAAGCCCAGGTTTTTGCATTGCCTAGGCCAAATTGATGACCACAAGTCAGAATAAAACGGTGACTGTTTAAACCCACTGCATTTTGAGGAGACAATAGATGACTAATAGAGTAATTTAGCAAGTCCCATAGATTGGCTGAACTCATTTTGTACTTTAAATTATTTGGCTACAATATGCACAATGTTTCCTTTAAACTATCCTAAAGTGGCACATGGCATGAATGACTATTAGCTATTATTTAGTACACTGAGAATGGTTCTACAAATTTTAGAAAGCCCGTACTACAGCCAAAATTTAAGCTAATTATCTTCTTAAGCAGTTATGACCATAATCTAGTTTAATAAAAATCACTGTGTATAAGTCATCAGAAAACTGAACTCTGGCCCGCTTTTGTAATAAAATAATTCCATGGCATTTGGTGATTCCTTGGTGGTTTCTGAGACTTTGCAGTTCCATCTTTAAAATGAGAAGGCTGATTTTATTTATTTATTTATTTTGTGATCCCTCAAGTTTTAACCAAACTCCTAACCGGCTGCCAGGGAATCAGTTCCTAGTCTTAACATTTGATTATTTATTTCCCTCCATGTGATCTGGCTTCTTTTTTAGGGGATTCTTGAAAGCAACAGGAAGAATTTTAACTACTTTTCACTTAAAAAAGAAAAGATTTATCACGTTTAATATGAAAAACAAAAATGTCCGTTGAAGTACTAACTCTTCAAAGGTGAAATGAAGTCCTGGCTACGTTTTGGTAGACTCTTCTCTTCTGCTTTAGGACCTTATGGATCCAGATTCCAGGTTTTTATTTTAGGCATAGCCAAGGAATAGAAATCAGAGGCTGATGCCCTGCTGTTAGGATGATTGATGACTCTGCTATAAACACAACAACCACAGTTTCTTGGGTTGAGCAGGTTTCACAGTTTCTGCAGAAGAAAGCAAAAAACAACAGCCCCTTTGTGAGGTCAAGAACTCCGTTGTGTGCAGCAATGGCCAGTGTTGTCATGCATTTTTCTATTATGAGCTTTCACTTTTTTCTGCCCCACTTCCCATTTTCCTTCCTCCTTATTCTTTGGCATTATACTCCCTAATAAAATAAAATAGTCATAAGCATTTGCTATGAGGTCTAATTTCTGGGGGACCCAATTGTCTATGTTTGGGCTCCCCCAAAACAGAGTCTAAGGCAAAGACTTATGTGCAGTAGTTTATCTTAGAGATGATCACAGAAAGAACAAGTGAGGAAGTGGGGGAATGTGGGATAGGGAAGAGGAAAATCTAACAAAGGGTATGTAATGAATGAGATATTACTGTGGGAAATCAGGGCTTCGTCTTGCTATGGAGTCTCAGAGAAACCTTGTAAAATGTTCCTCAGAATTGTCCCACTAAGACTTCAATTTCTAGTCATGTTGAAGTAAAACATAAGTCATAACTTCCTGTTTTAAGGAACTAGAAAACTCAACAACTGTTGAATCAACTTTTATCAGACATTGGACAACAAGCAGAAAAAGACTAGAATTCCTTAGAAAAGGAACTAAATGGAGTGAGGTGTATGATCATCCTGTTCTTTTTCTGGAGCAACTCTGGACCATGGTGCAGGGGTAGAGATCCAAAGTAGACCATGATAGTCTTACTGAGTTGAGGGGGCACAAATTTGAAATCAGGGGAAATTAGGGTGGCCAGAAGTTTAGGAAAAAAGAGTTGCAGAAAAGAGAGATCTATGCAAGAAACCAGAACTCCATAAATCTGCACTGAGGTCCCACTAGGTCTCCTGGATCAATATTAAGTCACACATGCATGCGGTGAAACTCCGTAAGCCAAGCAAAGAGTAACTAGAGATTTGTAAGCTGAAAAAGTCTCAGACCTGACATGGAATGAGGGGATATTTGAGGTCTGCCCTGTCGTAGTAGAGAGAACGTGTGAGCACTCAGGGCATTCACTAATGGCACAAGAAGGACGTGACTTAGTAATACAGCTAAACAAATCCTAGCACGAGGAACATTCCTAGACCACCCTAATAAAGCTCAACAACAAGCCTCAAAGACACCTACCTGATACCCTAGAATTTAACTGCTTGTCAGAACAGAGCCCAAGACTCTAAAGAAAGAAAACAAATCTGGACACTGAGCAACATAAGATTCAAAATTTCCTGCAATCAAATGAAAATGATTATACATGCTAAGAAGTAGAATAGGATGAATTATAATAAGAGAAAAAAATAAGTAAATATAGATTCAGACGTGACAGAATGATAGACTTAGCATACCAACATTTTAAAATAACTATTTTAAATATGCTCAGGTGTTTAAAGAAGGTATAAACATAATGAAGAGAGAAGTAGAACATTTCATATATTTATGTATTTTTCTTTTTAATGTTTATTCATTTTATTTTAATACCCACTATTTATAAAATTTAAACATATACATATATAGATAAAGAAACCTCTAGAATTGTCTAACAAGAGACTGGGAAATTGGAATATTTATCCATTAACTCTTATCTCTCCTCTCAGGGCATCAAATCACGGGGCATCCTGCTTTTGGGCTGAGAAATCTCTCTGCCAAGCCCCCTTTCCCACAGTTCAATGGAGAAAACCCCCAGGACGAGATGCAGAAAAACAGGTGCCTTAAGTTGGGAAGCTGTTGTCCACTGCAGCTGTCAAACTCGTTGTGAGTGGAGTGGGACATCACTGTTGAAGACAGGACAGGCCCTTTTTTAAATTAAGTGATTGGGAGCTGAGCCCAGTGGTTCACGCCTGTTAATACCAGCACTTTGGGAGGCCAAGGCGGGTGGATCACAAGGTCAGGAGTTCGAGATCAGCCTGGTCAACATGGTGAAACGCTGTCTCTACTAAAAATACAAAAATTAGCTGGGTGTGGTGGCGGGTACCCGTAATCCCATCTACTCAGGAGGCTGAGGCAGGAGAATTGTTTGAACCCAGAAGACAGAGGTTGCAGTGAGCCAAGATCATGTCATTGCACTCCAGCCTGGGCAACAGGGTGAGAATGTGTCTCAGAGTAAAAAAAAAGTTATGTGATTGAGTAGCCAAAAAATACAAACAATGTCATCTGTTTTTCTGGATTTTTCCCCACAGTGCTATTATGGGTCTGCCACCTCCACCATACCCTAACGTCTCTCCAGTTACTTCTGGAAATCCTGAGAGGGTGTCTCAGGAGGACTCACATGAAAGAACAGTGTTAGCTACCCCTCCTTCTTTCCTTTTCTAACTCCCATGGTAATATTGCTCAGGAAACCTCAGTCCCTGTGGTCAGTCACTGTGGTGCTGTTTTCTGCTGACAGCCTCTCAAAACTGTGATGTGTTATGTAATATTCTTTTCCTGCTTCCTTCACCCTGTGTCTACCACCTCAAACAGGCTGTATCCTACCTACTTCCTGCCATAACACTCCCAACAGGCCACTGCCTTGTACTTGCAAGTTTTCATGGCAATTTGGTGTGAAAACCACAATTTATATATCTGCTTGATCTAAGACTGAGATTGAGACAATGTCCATGGAGTTGGCCTGATGACCAATGGCAAGAACCATGTTTCCAGAGCCTCCATAACATTTAGTCCCTGCAACACTTCAGAAGACTAATTCTGTTATTATCCTCATTCTACAGAGGGGAAATGAGGTGGGGTGAAGTAAAGAAACTTGCCTAAGATCACAGTGATAGAGCTAGAATTTACTCCAAAGTCAACCTGATCATTTGAAATCGGTCTTTAACCACCATATGAATAAAAGCATCTCTTTTGTCGTTTTTATGTTCCGTGTTCCATATTAGCAAGAGCTAGGTAGCCAGTACAGCAAGCTCCAATGTTTGAGGGTAAGGACTTGTCTTAACTGTGGGGAGTGGTTTTATTGAACCCTTGGGTGCTACTTGTAAACATTTTTCACTGTCCTGTAAGTTGGGGTTACAGAGTGAATGCTACCATTTATGGAGCTTCTCAAATGGTTTGCATTTATTTACTCATGTACATTTTACAAACATTTTTCTTTCTCATCTCATTCATAATTAACTAATAACCTTGGAATTATGAAGAGATTATTATTTTTAACTTTTTTATTTGTGAGAAAACTTCAGAGTTTGTTTCTTGCTATTTAGGACCTTTATTTGCCCAGCTTCTTGGGACAATCCAGAACTTGATTTCAAGTACTTAGGCTGCCTGTCTCACCTTCTTGCCTGTTAGGGACAGTTACCCAGGCAGGGCTTGGGATTTCCTGAAAGAGTCCTGAATCAGAAACAAGTACACACCTCACCAATGCACAGACATCCTTCCTTTTCAGGTTTGGAGTGTGGTTTCTTTTATATTATGGTGTCTTTCTTCCTTTGACATGACAGTTATGTTTCTGTCCTACAAACCTGTAGTGCTGCTGTAATCTTGGGGCAGCATTGAATATAGAGTTCCCCAGAGGGCAAATGTCCCATGAGGTCCCATCAAAATTCTACTAGGAAGGATGGGAACTAATGCAGTCCAGTCTTAAAACCATTATATTTTGTATATTGCTATAAAGAATTGAAACAACATTAATCTTAGTGCTATTACTTATATTTCGTGAAAGTTAGAAAGTTGCGTCCAAATTTCAATAAGATCTTTTCACAGGTGAAGTATTTAGCCACTCACTTCTGCTTCTATTGACTACTCAAATGATTTTTGAAAAATGAAATATTTTAGCCACCATGTCACTGCCAGCTTCATTATATTGTCAATAATTATAAGAAATATTATTTAACAAAAGCAATAAAATGAGAGCCCTTGTAAAGATAAAATAATATCAATATTTTAAGGAGGTAAATTTGAGTAGCAAGACAACAAGAAACTTCTTATAAAAAGGGCAATTTATATCAGTGACTCTCCTATCAGGGACCCATAGTTTGGTAAACCACATTCTTCACTAGGTGAGAGCCAAGGGCATTGACAGCAATCACCACACGAAATGAAGCATAAGTCATAGTTTGATTTATCTGTATAGCAAATTGAACACCCAGAAAAGAAAACAGAATCAAAAACATTGAGAAATATTGATAGAAATCACCAGATTTTCCAGTAAAATTATCCCATGTTTCCTCCAAAAATTAAACGAATATTTTAAAGTACTTTATTTTTATATTCTTGACGTAAACATCAATATTTAAACCCCTTTGTTCTAAGACAGAAACACAGTAAAACTAACATTAAACACGGCAGTATGCCTTACAAGAAAGACATAAAATGTCCAAGGGATATTTAGAACATTTTAGTTCTTAAAGTTTCAACAAGAGAAATGTTGACCACACACAAGTGAAATCATTTCAATAAATAACAACTGACATTTGTCTAAACAGTTACAAAACAGATGTGCACATACATTCCCCTGCCCTTACAATGATCTCACTGGTCATTTGCTTGAATCCCCCAGGCTCTATCACAGTGGCTGGCATGTTGCAGACTCCTCAGAAATGTTAACATGACTGGAGATCATTTGAAAACATTCTATTAATTATTTCAAATTAAATACGAATCCAGATTGAACTAACTTGGGGTTGACATTTAAAAAAGAATGAATATTCTGGGACAGGGTGCAAGTAGATTCAATCATATCCTTAATTATTTTATACCTAAAATATTAATATAGAATCTTCAAAAGTTAAAGAATAAATAAATAAATAGAAAACTTCTAAGCGACGCTCAAACACATCAGGCGCGGTCCAGGTGGCCTCTGCAGCTGTGTCTCTCTTTCCTGTCCTGTTCCTATAAGGGCAGGGCCTCTTTCAGGAACAGCCACCAATGAGCT